>ML791974.1:142326-176329 GCA_009831015.1 Picea engelmannii | reverse complement strand
TATATATATATATATATATATGTTGTGGGTGGGAAATCCCTCCTACGGACTAGCACTAAGGGTTTTTTTCATGCATACAGAAATGATCTAAAGATTCTTACTTCTTACCATCATCCCATGCCTAAACCCCCATTACTCATGTGTAAATACAAGGTCAAGAGACTAAGTTGACATACATTATTTTTCGTGTTCAATGTCGATCCCTTTTCGTGCTTAGTCATTCTTTGACTGCAACTCTCCTCCCAATGCTGACCTGCATTCACCAAAAGACAAACAAAGAACTCCACATGCATTTGATCTATGAACTAATGGGTTAGAGATTTAATCAATCATACAATCAATATTCAAATAATGACAATCTCATATGGCGGGATGGGAAAAACACTTATTTTATTAACTTCACAATGATACCTTACAATGATAAAGTCGGCTACTGCTCCTCGATCCTGGTCCTGGGCTCTTCTTCCATTGTCTTCCAACTTTTTTTCTCTATACTTCTCTTTGCACAAGGATGGCTAAAGGTTGTGACAAAGGGAATTCTCAATCGGGTATAGTTTCTTTACTATGATTTTCCTCCTTTCAAATGGGACCCTTACCCCTTCTTTTATAGATTAGAAGGAGCTAGGTATTTGGTTGAATGACTGTCCATGCATGGTCGAAAGGTTTAGTTAACTTACCTAAAGATGTGTGGTCCATCAACAACTTTCCTTTTTTCATGCTTTTGTAGGTACACGCGGGTTGTCTTGGGTCAGCTAGCGTGTACACACGTGCAGTAATGGAGTAGGGTGTCTGGGCCTTTATAAAAGGGGTTTTTAAGAAGAGTTGTTCAGTAGTGTTTTCGCAAAGAAGGAATCTGAGATGGCCTGATGTTAGGTAAGCATGTCTGGTGAAAATTAGGGTTATAACAAATGCCCCCTAATGTGTGAGGTCAGAAGATCATATGATGGACGGAATACATTAACAATCTTCACCAATGTTCCAAACAAGTGAGCCCAGGGACCAGAAATCGGGAGGTGCCTTCTGCAAAATAATAATTGTCTCACCAAGGTGGGAATACCCATGCTCGGGATGAAATAAAATCATGGCTACCAATCAAATACATTGTATATCCATATCATATAAATATATAAAGTGTAGCCGTGAGCAATACACAGCGGTGCTACATCTCAAAATCAAAAAGATATACATGTAGAGTATCCATCTTCTAGAACCTGATAAGGCCTAATGGTTGGAGATGAGGTATTAAGAGCTTGAGCAACAACTTCAAAATATTCAAAACTTGGGTAGGAGTGTAATATGATTGTACGACTTCACTACCCAGAGGTGTTCGACTGCTCATTGGTCATTGACTAAAGAATCTTGATGATTAGACTGAAGGCTTCATTTATTTCGAACAAAGACTTGATTGGACTTTGAGGATGGTCGGGCATGAGGGAAAGAGACAAACTGCAGAGGGGCCAACTCAGGCTTAGAAAAACTTCCCTTGGATAATAGCATGACAAAAGATGAGACTCAAGCAGCATGGAATTAACATAAGTTTAAGAGGTAGGAGGCAATGCAAACTCTCCATATGTTTGGAAGAATAACCAAACGGAGGAGGACATAACTCAATGTAGCGGGAACAACTTCCTAAGGTCATATTAAATCCCAGGTTTTGACGAACAAACTGAAAGATGTGATTTATCCAAGGGTGACTCATTGTGCTTCCAATACAAAGAAAATACTTTTCCTTTCCTCTTTTTGTGGTATTTTTTTTTTGTCTTTTTCAATAATTTTGAAAAAAGAATAAAAAAATGTTACGTTACAAAGGACGGATGAGTGTTGCAAACATACAAGTTCTAGGCGTAAGGAAAATATTGATGTTCAAAGTAAGGACACTCAGGAAAAATCCCTCCCGGGGCCAAAGGTGTCAGGACGCAGAGGCAAAGTGCTACAGGGCTTGCATATAAGGCATGCTTCAGATGGTTTAGTTGAGAGAAACATGGAGCCAGCAGTAGACCAGAGATGCAGGTATGAAAATGCGATTAATAAGACACACAATGGTAACTTCATTCGATGTAAGTTCTACGATCCCAGATAAGGTAAGCTCAATGGTTTTTCATATTTAGAGAGTCTGAAAAAACGTAAGAGGAGACTCCAATGGGGTACCTTTTTCGAAGGTATTCTAGTCGGTTCGAAAAAGGGGTAAACTAGCACCGACAAGACGTCTATTCAAAACCATTTTAACGAGTGTGATAAAGAAAAGATCACTCGAAATTTTTTTCATTTTTAAGGAGTCTGAAAAAAGCTTAACTATGGACTTCGTCAAGAATGTTCTTCTGGACCATTTTAACGAGTGTGAAAGAATAAGGTCACTCGACGATCTTTTCAATTTTAGGGAGTCTAAAAAGAGATTAACTATGGACTTCGTGGGGGTTCCTTTTTCATAAATTTAGTCCCTTACGCCCGAAAAAGGGTTAAAATTGTACCTGAGAATACTCTTCTAGGGATCTGAAGCCTCTAGAGTATAACTTTGTTCGTACAGTTGACCATCTGGACCGAAAAAAGGGGTAAACTACCACTGGATAGACGTGACTTCAAGTTTTAGTTTAACGAGCATGAAAGGCCACAAGATCGCTCAACAATATTTTCATGTTTAGAGGGTCTGAAAAGGGCTTAAGAGAAGACCCGTTATGTTTTGGGAGGCCCGAGGGTGAGGTCAAGAGTGATAAAGAGTCATGCAAATGAGGCTCAAACTCATAATTAGGAAAAACTAAAAGGACTCCCAAGACTGCAGTCATTAGTGATAGCATGGACACCATAATGTAACCAGGATCTACCTAGGGCATCCATGTTCCGGTAAGATCTACCACCAGATCGTGACACTTCTAAAGTAGCAATGATGGTTCTGTGTTGCAATATGGTGGGATCGATCCTATGGAAAAGGGATAAAGATAATGAGATACAAAAGTAGGGGTGGAAACCTAACTTATATGCTCAAGTTGACCATCTGAGATTTTTACCCACGGACCGTCAAAAGTGACCCAAAACTCCAAAAAATGTCCTAATACCTGAATGTAACTTTCAATAGAAACTCTTGAATCACTCTAAATGGTTTTCAATTCAGAGAAAATGATAGGGGGGCCAAAAAAGTAACAAAAAGGGGCCAAAAAGTCTATAAATAGAAGCTGGCAGCTCATTATCACCATTGTTGATTTGGAAATTGACTTTGGAGAAAAACAACCCCTTTGGTAAAAGTGGTGATTCTGGGAGCTACAGTGGATGAAATGACCATCCGTCTGGACCAAGTAAGTATAAACTACCTCCTTTTTCCTTTTAATTCTTTAAATATGCATTTAATTTGGTTTTTTAAGGGGGCGTCGACCTTTAAAATGTCGGCCCTAGGTCCATGCGGGTTGTCTTATGACAACCCCCGTGTACACTCACTTTGTCTGATGTTAGAGCGTGTGTACACGCAACTGTCATCACAACAACCCACATAGACCCTCCAATGAGTGCAAAAAAAAAAGTTTAAAAGCAAGGCCTAACCCTCTAAAAATTTTCCCATGTGCAGGATGTATGTGCAATGGAGAGAATGAGAGCACGAAGATATTAGCGACCATACTGGGGATCTCTAGGGTTTCTAGGAATATTTTTTCTTGGGTGTTTTTAAGAACTGGTTTCATTCTTTGTTTTTAAAGTTTTTGCAAAAGTCTAAGCTAATAGAGATTCTAGTCTTCCATACCAGTTATCTCTGTTTCTTTGCTTGACCGCATTTTTTTTCCGAGACCCACAGAGGTACACACGGCCTATATAAGGTCTACACATGTGTACCCGCACCCTACCTTCACACAGCATGTGTGTACACGCTAGCTAAGGAAGTGTTAGTCGCGTGTATGATTCCAGAAAATTTCTTCTAGAGAGGCAGTAATCCTCTCCCCTGTCAGAAATAATCCTTCTCAGGGGTTTTCTGGAACTCATTCTAAGTCTTTGTTGTTTGCAGTCTATAGCTTAGGTTTCACCTCAGATTGGCTTGTTCTATGGACTTTTCCTTGAATTCTTTTCTTCTTTCTGTCAAAGTAAGTGTCTGAGTCTTCAATAGATTCTAGTTCTCAGTACCAGTAGTCTCTGCCTGGGCTTGATTTCTTGTCCTTTAATTTTTTAGAGTTTCAGAAGTACATGCGGCCTATATAAGGTCTGCATGCATGTACATACACCCTGAATTTACATAGCTCACGTGCACACGCATGCTATTGAACTGTCAGCAGCGTGCTTGTGGAGAAAATTTTTGTTTAAGGTGAGGAAGTCATCCTTTCCTTTGTCAAGAGTTATACCTCTTAGGTTTTTTGGGTCTCTGTCATAGTCGTCTTCCAGAACACTTGCTTTCGATACCCTTGATAGGTTTTGGGCTTGATACCCTGCTCATTGCGGTCCATTCGATTGTCGACTATACCCGCCTGGTGATTGTTCATGAGATGGCAACCTAGTTGCCTTTATTTTAGGGACTTACACATGTGACTATGGGGGCATACCGCAGTACCTAGGGAAGACATCGAGCCACTCTTTGTAGAGTATACCCAGAGGGTGCTTCCGTTTTCGAGTTTCACTTTCACCGGTAAGTTGCTCTAGTGTTGGTTGGTGTAACTGTTCTTCCAACTAGTTAGTCGTTTGCTTGAATTTCCTTTAGGAGATTTTAGTGTGTGCTCTATGCTCCCTAGTTTTCCATAGTGATTTAGTTAGTTGTGGATTTGGGTCTCTGACCTAGGGTGGTAGACCACCCACTCCACCGGTCGTGAGGACTTTTTGTTCTTTCGCTTAGAAACGTGGAGCTGCCTCTTTATAGGCGTTGTTTTGATACCACTGGTTTGCCAGAGTCAGTGCGTGAGACTTTTACGAACTTGAACGATCCTGCAAGGGGAGAACCTATGCATAGGATTTTCATGGCTAATTTTCCTAAACATACCAACCAAGGAACCCCTTCACAAGGGGATTCTTGTGCTTTACCCTTCTTCAAAAACGTTGGTGTCCCTTTGATGGCCACTTTGTACATTCCTGGGTTGAATTTGGGACTACCGATTTGGTTGGGTACCATTCCAAATGTTCCGAACGCTCTTGATACTTCTCAGTTAAGGACCTTAAGTCATGAGCACCTTGTTGACATTCCTTCATCAACAAATTATTCTCCTCCACCTTCTCCTGCCTTTGGTGAAAGTATAGTTACTAGTAATCGAAAGTCTAAAAGAAATAGAAAGAGGAAGAATAGGAAGAATAAATCACCAACCTCTGTGATTCATGTTGGAGATCGGTCGACAACCTCTGCAAGTCACGTCGAAGACCAACACCCAACCTATACAAGTTATGCTGAGGGCACACACCCACCCTCTACAAGTCATGCTGGGGGAAAGAGTCCAGTCACTGCTAGTCATGCTCGTAATAGGTTTGTAGCCTCTGCAAGTCAAGTCATCGACCCATCACCAGCCTCTGCAAGTCATGTTGGAGATGTGAAACAAACCACTGCTAGTCATGCTGGGGGCATCGAGTCTGTTGAGAAACCTAGATGGATAGGACGTAAGCCTAAGTTATCTTGTAAGATTTGCAGGGGAGATATACTTACTCATTTGTGCCCTGGCATTCCAAAGGTACAAAGATTGTGGTCCCTGTCTGTAAGATCTTCTGATTCTGAGTCTTTTGAGGTTTCCTCATAATCTATTTAGCCATTGGTTGCGAAAGTGGTCATGCCGATGTAGTCATCAGTTGATCCCACTCCTATTTTGAGGGGTGAGGTGCCTTTAGACCTTGTAGTCTTTCAGCCTATCCAACCATTGGTTGAGAAAGTGATCATGTTGATGCAGTCATCGGTTGATCCCACTCCTCTTTTGAGGGGTGAGGTGCCTTTAGACATTGTAGTCTCTCAACCTATCCAACCATTGGCTGAGAATGTGGTCATGCTGATGCAATTATCAGTTGATCCCACTCCTCTTTTGAGGGGTGAGGTGCCTTTAGACCATGTAGTCTCTCAACCTATGCAACCATTGGTTGCGAAATTGGTCACGTCGACGCAGTCTTTGGCTGATCCCACTCCTCTCTTGGGGAGTGAAGTGTCTACCAACCATGTTTTTAGCATTTCCAGTTCAGTACTTTCAGAACAAGGGGGAATTCCTCTCATTCCAAGTACACCCCCTCCAAGCCCTAGGATGGTTTCCTTTGATTGGAATGATCTTGTTGAGCCTCGTCTTCCTTCTTATGCACCTTTTCAAATAAGGGTTGAAGTTAATTCAACAAACATTTATCGATGTATTGTGGATGAAGGAGCTTCTACAAGTATTTTATCCTCCTTGGTTTGGAAAGTCTTGGGATATCTCGAGCATGTGTCTTCTTCGCATGAGTTGTTGGATTTTGACAGACGTCCTAGTAAATATTTGAGGGTTCTTCCTCAGTTACCTATATCTTTAGGTGGGAATACTGTCCTTGTTGATGTTATAGTGGTGCAAGGCCCGTTAGATTTTAATATTCTTCTCGGACGTGATTATGTTTACGCTATGAATGATGTGGTGTCTACACTCCTCCAAGTGATGTAATTCCCTCACAATGGAAGCATTGTCACTATCAACCAACTGGCATTTGATAATCACCATCCTAATTCGGCATTATTTCAGACTACCCCTTTATATGTTCCTAGCGTTTGTGTAGACTCTACCCTGCCACGGGTTAATTATGTGGCATCTTATCCTCGAGGTTAAATTTCTTCTGAGTAGGAACCTTTGAAATCATGTTGGCCTTCCTAAGACTCAGTCTCAACAATTGATCCATTGGTTTATCCAATGGTGGAATGGGAGCCCTTGTTTCCCCCTCTTAGTCCAAGTGGGCTTGAGTATCCTTCTGAGTCTGATCTCATTGTTTTTATATCCTCAAGCCCTCGTGCTTGTGATTCTTCGCTGATAGACTCTACCATCCTGTTGGCAGCCATTTCACATTTTTATCCTATCCTTATAAGCTACCTACACAAGTGTTTTGGAACCCTTGACTCTCATCGCAATATTTTGAATAAAACAACACTATTATCTTGCGCATTTGCACATCTGCCTTTTGTTCTCGTTTTCATGACTGCAAGCGTGAAAACCTTGAGTTTCAAGTCATGTCGATGGCATTAAAATTGTCACTGGATTATTATGGTTACTCTTGTCTATGTGTTCATTGCACTTCTAATTCAATAATGGTCACACAGTTGGCAAGACACCAAATCTTTACTCACTTTGCATTTTTTTTAATATGAATTCATTTTATAAGTTTGCAATGCAATGGTATTCTAGTGATTGTGATTGAGTCCTTGATACAATGGTCGTTTGATGTTCTATTGTCTTTGGTCAAATTCTTTGGTGCAATGGTTTCATAACAAAGCATTAACATTGTGATCAGACCCTTAGTGCAATGGTTTCATACAAAGCATAAGTTTTATGGTCAAATCTTTGGTGCTAAATTTGAAATATTGTTTTAAATCATGCAAACACTATTGTTGTGAAAATATTCGGGTCGAATTATCATAGTTTTCAATAGTTGTTTGATTCGCATTGCTTTTAACACACACCACTAGTGATTTGAATCACCATAGCACTGTCGATTGTACATTCCGATATGAATGTTTTGCATGGGATTGTTTCGTTCCACCACCCTCACACACTTAGGAATTAATGCCTTCCTTGTATCTCGGGTTACCTCTGTTGGTTTTGGGGAAATCTGTGAGCTTGCGGTCCTGCGTATACCCTGTCCAAACCCCTGTTCGTTTACCCTGCTCACTGTGTGCTCTCTCTTATGGCACCTGTAGTTCGCATAGAACCTAATGGAATCCAAATTCTCTTGCTATTTGACAATGCTCGTGAAGACCTAGAGAATAGTGGCTGGTTAGTTCTTATCCAAAAATTTGAGGGTTTCAACCTCGCAGTCGCCCAACAGTTTTCTCTCACGTTCGACGGATGCAGGGCTAAGGTTGGAGATATCCAACTCGAGCTAAATGAGGAATTCCTCAGCTCAGCTACAGGCTTGCTAGCTAAAGGGAAGAGGTGGTTTAATAATTCAAAAGTGGACGAGGTGTTGTGTCCACCCCTATTCACATCGAGGAAGATTGTTAGTTGTGATAGAGGTATGCCTGTCACTGCCCTTAAGACCAGGTGGCATGATCTATTAGCAATTGTTAAGAAATTCGTGACTTGCGAAGGTCGTTATGGTTTGGTGTTTCTTTATCATCTCAAGTTTCTTATGAATTTTATAGACTACCCTCTGAATATGCCTCACTACCTCCTACGCATCTTGTATAAAATGTCCAAATGATTTAAGCGGGAGAAGGATGATAGCAACCTCTTCCATCACTGCTTGATCAAAATCATGATTTTTCATCATTTGAAGCTTAGTGGTGACTTTTGGCAAGCCTTCCTATCAAGGAATGGCTTTGCTACTCCTGAATGTGTTCAAATGGACAAGACTGTGGTCACCAAAACCCTGGTTGGGCCTGTCGTGCCACCTCCTACCCTTCTACCCCCTGTCAAACCCTCGAACTACCCCAACATTGACCTACCCGATACCATGGCCGACCCGTGTGCTAAAGACAATACTAAGACTGTCAAGAGGTCTGTAAGGAAGAAGGGCAAGGGTAATACCAATTCCAATAGTAAGGGAAAGAATAATGCACGATGGATATCTAGATGTTCTCGGAACAAACCCAAACAAAACATTGATCAGAAGCCTATTGTTTTGAGCGAGGACTCGGATTCTGAGATTGAACATTTCTTGACTGAGGAATACCCTTACTCTCATGTCCTCTATTCTGTGGAACCCTATGATTACATTTCCAACCTCCCACCGTGCCTCAAGAATGACCCTAACTTCCCGGGAATTAAGATTGGCAGTGGAACCCCTGGTAACTTGAAAGAACCCTCACCTGTAATGCCAAGGCCCGATCAACCACCGTGGGCTCAATGCAATTCTTGGCTTGAACATTACTACATGGATGTTCCTCTGTTGCAATCGAAAATTAAATCATTGGAGGAAAGGGTTACTGTGTTGTCAAAGGAAAGAGACAGGCTACAAGCCAACGATAAGAAGCAAAAAACTACGGGTTCAATTGTCTTCAAAAATGTTGAGGCAACTACTGCCTTTGTCAACTCAAAGTTATCCTGACTGAATCATTTTTCTACATCCTAGGCATGTATTTCAACATCGATTTTTGAATGATTTGGTTAGCCGATTGTGTTTGCTCCAAATTAGTTCTGTTTGTTTGAATAGATTCAAAATGATTATGTTATTTTCGAACTACCAAGAATGATTTCGTTTTGAATCATGTACAAAAGATTTGTTTGCTAAAATCGAATATAGCTATGTTTTGATTAATACGATTTTATTTCTCTTGAATTAGTATAATGATTGTGTCGGCCCTCAGTTAGTTTGATTCATTTATGTTTGGTTTGATTCAGAAACGATGTTGCATGCCTTGAATTAGCATAGTTGTTTATGTATGCGTTGGATTAGTATCAAAGATTGGTTTTGATATAGCTTTGTTAGTTTTGAATTAAAAAACGATTCTGTTAGTTTTGTTTTGATTCAACAACGATTTTGTTCAGTTCTGAATTGGCATAAACTATTGCGTTTGTGTTAAGTGAGTACGAAAGATTTGTTTGATAGATTATAGTCTGTTTCGATTGAAATTGATTCAAAAAAACGATTTCGTTGGTTTTGAATTGTCAAAACGATACTGTATGTTTCAAATTGGTAATAAAAAGGTTGGTTGATAGATCACATATATCCCTGTTACCATTCGGTTAATTGAACACGATTTCGTTTGTTTCAAATTGGCATAAAAGATTTGGTTACTTCTAGCATGAATGATTTGCTTTGCTTTAAATTAGTAATTAAGGATTTGTTTAATAGGTTGAATGTATTTTTGTTTATCATTTGGATTGATTTAAAAATATTTTGTTTGTAAATATGACCATCTACAGAATCGTGAGATTCTGTAGCTAGTCATAAAATTTAGATTTTTCTTAATTTTACAAATAAAACATTATCTAAAGTTGTTTATTCTTGTCCATCTACATGTACATACGAATTTCAATGGGAAATTGGACATGTTGTGGCAGTTTAGAACATGTTTTTGTTATATAGTTTTGTTTTAAGTTGTTAGTCATAGGCAGAAATAGAGACTTGGGAGATTGTTCCCAGATGTTTTGTAAACAATTTTTGATAATTCCCAGATGGATGTTTTACCCTGTGGCCTTTATATACTCATTACCTTTTGTAATGAACCCATCACTGTTGGGAGAACAAAGACTATGGATTTATGATGATACAGACTCGAATGGAAGTGGATCTTTTGTAACATCTTTAGCTTTCAATTTATCATACTTTCGTTCAAGTTTTGTGCATTTTAATTTGTGATCAAGTTATTGACTACTTTAGATATCAAGACTTGTTACAGGTTGATGTGTTATGACTTAAATTTTGTCCATATCTAATGTATCTCATTTTTTGTACAACAATTACTTTGTTTAAATTTAATTAACAGAAGGTTTATCTTCTTAATTAAATGAACAATTATATGCAAATCTTCGCACTGGGATTTATCTAAATGTGATGATCTGTAAACTTTAAGATTGTTGTCGTTTTATGTCTTGTTTGTTCTGTCATTCGTATTCAAAGAGCACTGCTGCTTTCTATTTACAAGAAGCTTGTGGAGAATCTGGTGCGGGTTTCCTCCCATCAAACAGCTAAATCAACTACTGTGCACATGACAAATAGGAAGCGTTACTTCAGGTCAGTTTGTTATTTGTTATTTAATAGTTAATAAATTTGAGAGTTCTCAATAGTTTAGATAGATACATAGTTCAGTTTTATAGTTAGGATTATTATTTTAATTGCTCAGCTTAGATATCTTTTTATTTGATTCCTTTCTCATAAAAATTATAAAAAATCAAAAAATAATAGTTTCTCTGTCATCTTACAAATGATTTTGCAAGTTTTGATTAAAATTTGTATTTTGTAAATACTGTACATATGTAACTGAGATTTAATTGTATTGATAACTAAACATTTAATTTAATAGAATTATGGTTGTATAATATTAGTTAGTAAACTGTATATATAGTTTTAGATTTGTATATAATTTTCTGTAGCTGCTTTTTTTACTGAGATTAGTTTCTTTAGTTTAGTTTTTCTTTCGTTTTTCTAGGACTTAGATCGGCCAATGGAGCCGCTAAACCCGTCGGAGTGGATCATCCCAAATGGCTTGGGTTATTTAGACAACCCTGGACCGGATCCACTCCTCCAGTTGACGAGCGTTCAATTTCATCCGTCAACAAATGGCGCTAGAGGGAGGGCCTGAAAAATATTAATGGCACGAGCCGGTCGTAAGACTCCTCCACCACCCAACCACTCACTTATAGTGACAAGAAGTCATTCAAACGACAACATTGTCCCTCAAACAACAACCACATCAAACGACGATCTATAGATCATAGTTGAGCCAGTAACCCCAAATCCTACAGGTGGTGACGTACAAGAGATTGTCCGCCAATCTCTCTTAAGAACACATAGTGCCTTCGCCCGTTTAAAACAACCTAATCGGCCTTTGGACCAACCTTTAGATTTCTCTTATATCAGAGAGCAGCTTTGAGGCACTATCCTCACTTTAAACCCTACAGATCCAATCCTCACTCCTGTTGCAGGAGGATATGGAATACCACCCTCACCACCTCCATCACCTCCTTCTTCTTCTGGAGAAGACTCTTTTGACTAAGGCAGTTCCTCTTCTCAACCTTCCACACCGCCTACACCAATGGACAACCAGAAAAATCCTACCAGACCCTGGCTCGACCAGGATGCAGTAGCCATACCCGGGCCTCAACATCCCTTACCCAAACATCTGGAAAAGTGGCTTCCCAAGTTTTACCCTGACTCTAAACAGATCGTCGAAGATCACATTAAAAAGTTTATGTTAGTCATTAGAATCTGTAATGTCAAGCATGAAGACATAGTATGTAGGTTGTTCCCCTGCACTTTCAAGGGAAATGCCTCTACCTAGTACTTTGTCTAGCAACCCCATACCATCGTGTTTTGGGAGAAGTTCGAATCCTTCTTTCTTGAAAAGTTCGATGACGATAAGTCCCCATAAGTTCTAGTCATGGAGATTTCTAGTTTAAGAATGAATCCCAAAGAGAAAATCAAAGAATTTAACCAAAGATTTTTAACACTAAAGAACTGAATCCCTACGGACTCGATGCCTGCCGAGAATCTTATCATAGCATACTATACTAAAGCCTTGCATCAAAGTATATCCATTTGGGTAAAACGATCTAAGAAAGCTACGTTGTTAGAGGCCTGTGAAGAGGCCAGCCAAATTGAAAAAGACATCCTTAGTCTAAAAGACACTACTAGCAATGAGCCAGAGGCTAGTTCATCTTCCAAAAAGTAGATCGAAATCCTCTCTAGACCTGCTCAAAGTAAAACACAACCTGAAAGCTCGGATTTAGAAAACTTAACAAAAGTCATTCAAAAACTGTCAAATCAAGTTACAGATTTGAAAAGGATGACCAAAGAAGCTTCTTCGAGAAAAGGGCCTTACAAACCCCCGTTCAGGAAGCCTTTTCCCACCAACCGACCTAATCCAAATACCGGGGGCTTAAATCTAGAAAGTCTGCAATTCGCCCTTCAAACAATTCTAGAAGCCCAAGATAACTTGATGCCTCCTGAGATCCCTGAGGAAGTAATTGAACAAGAGACAACTGAAGAAGAAGAATATTATCCAAACATTCTTGGACACTTCTTGGATATCATTTTTCAAGCTAACTTCGAGACAGTTCATCCCTACAATAGTAGGAGTAAGACAACAAGTAAACCTTCTTCCGAAAACACTACGACTTTGCCCCCAAAACAATCTAAACCAGATGAGACTAAACAGAGTCATGTAAACCCCAAGTTAGATTATGATTTAGTTGAAGACCTAAAAAAGTTAAGGGCTAACATTTCTGTTTATGAATTATTAAAATTTTTGTTTTTACTACAAAAAATGTTACAGAACATCGCAGAGAATAGCAAAAATGGTAATTCAAACAGTAACAAGGTTGTTCAGAACAAAGTTCCTTAGAATACTTCCGCTAAGAATAATCCCGATCCTCATGAGAAAGGAAGTCTTCCTGTAAATAATGTAACAAATGTAGATAAATTATCTTTAGAGACTGCGAGTAAAAAGCCACAAGCTTCCACCTTTAGTACTCGTAGAAATGTACCTCCATTTTTGTTAACTTTTGAAATCTTCAATAGAAACGTGCACAGTTGTATGGTAGATTTAGGAGCATCATCCAATGTAATGCCATGGTCTGTATGTCAGAAGATTAATGCTCAAGTTGAACCATCCACCTTAAAAATCATCCAACTTGATCGAACTAGTGTTAAAGTTATAGGGGAATTAAGGAATGTACTTATAATATTATCGTCTAACCCCAAAGTTCATCAAGTAATTGATATTATTGTTGTGGATATTCCAGAAGTGTATGGTCTATTTTTAAGCAGGGACTGGTCAGAGAAGCTACATGGCTACTTCGCGACGGATTGGTCTCACCTGTGGTTGCCCGAGAACGGCAAGCCCAACAAGATCAAGGTAAATCGTGAACGCTACCTAAAGCTCATAGTCACGGATTTAAATGATCCCAATGAGCCATTTACACCTTCTGCCGATTCACCCGAAATACAAGGGATGGATACTTTTTTCGCCAATTTCATGGCCGATACTTCAGCTATCATTGATCCAGAACAACAGTCCGAGATTGTAGCATATGTGCAGCCAGCATCTTCTACACAATGGTCTCATACACCCGATAAAAATCAAATTTGGTCTCTTTACTTTGATGGGTCAAAGTCCAAGGAAGGAGCTGGTGCGGGCTGCGTTATTATTGATCCCGTAGGTAACAAAACCCTGATTGCATGTAGGCTAGAATTTGAATGTACTAATAACACAACAGAATATGAGGCTTTACTACAGGGCCTCAGAAAATCTTTATATATGAACATTCAAAATTTGACTGTCTTTGGTGATTCCGAAATCGTGGTTAGACAGGTAAGAGATTCTATCCACTGTCTGTCTCCGCATCTTAAAAGCTACCAATCCGAGGTATGGAATTTAATGAATAAGTTTTCTGCTTTCTTTATAAATTCTATTCCTAGATTGAATAATTCTGAAGCTGATCTATTAGCTAATGTGGCTTCCAAACTCTTTCCTACAGAAGGCTTGTCCCCGAATGCATTCTCCGTCGAACTGTTGTTCAGGCCATCCATTCCCGACAACATCATGAATTGGAGAGTCTTCGACAACGATCAACATATTATTAGCTTCCTGCATATGGAAGAAACTTTCCAAGGTGCAGTGATTGATGAATGCACTCATGACGACAATTTGCGCGATTTCACGGTAATAGCAGATCCGAGATCTCCTGAATATTCATCGGACATGGTAAATTCGATCCCTAAATCTGTAGTTAGATTAGAGAAATGTTATGATCTTCAAGATAAATTCAAAAAATCGGTCCACTGTAAAACCAATAGTTCCTCGTTATCGTATGAAAAAGTAAACTTGGGAACTAATGACAATCCGCAGTGCATTAATTTAGGGGTGGGGTGTTCTGAACAAGAAAAAGCCGCATTTATTAAATTGTTTAAGGAATTTAAAGATATTTTTGCGTGGACGTATGATGACCTTAAAACTTTCGACCCTAACATCATACAACACGTCATTCCTATCAAACCCCAAACCTTACCCTTTCAACAAAAGTTAAGAAAAATGCACCCTAAACTCGAACCGAGCGTCAAAAAAGAATTAAATAAACTCTTGAATGCTAAGATAATTTTCCCAGTTAGGCACAGGCAATGGGTTTCTAACCTTGTCCCTGTCCGGAAGAAAAGTGGGGAAATCCGACTATGCGTCAATTTCCGAAACCTAAATAGAGCGTCGGATAAAGACAACTACCCTGTCCCACCCATGGAACAGATCCTTCAACATGTATCTGGTTCTGAGAGACTATCCTTATTGGATGGTTTTTCAGGGTACAACCAAGTCCCGATGTCTCCTCCAGACCAACTTAAAACTACGTTTCGCACTCCATGGGGAACCTACGCTTACAGGAAAATGCCCTTTGGACTGATTAATGCCGGTGCCACTTTCCAGAGAGCAATGGAAATCGCTTTCCAAGGATTAATCAATCAATATGTCGTAGTTTACCTAGATGATGTTACTGTATTTTCCAAAAAAAAAATCGATCATCTAGCTCATTTAAGATTCGTTCTATAGCGATGTTGTAAATACAACATTTCCTTAAATCCTAAAAAATCTATCTTCGCAGTAGAACAAGGTAAACTCTTAGGATTCATTGTGTCAAGCAAAGGGATGATTATCGACCCTGAAAGGACTCAAGTCATCTCAAAACTTCCCCCTCCCTCATCCAAAAAGTCTATGCAGTCTTTCTTAGGCCAGATAAACTTCGTTAGGAGATTCATTCCCAATTTCTTCGAGATGGTGAGACCTTTACAGAATTTAATTAAGAAAGACACACAATATCATTGCGGACCCTTAGAAAATAAAGCTTTCAATTCAATCAAAAAGGCCATTATAGATGCTCCTTCTCTCACGAGCCTCGAGTTTTCACAAGACTTCACACTCTACACATTTTCTTTTGACCACTCCTACACTGTCGTCCTAACTCAAAAGAACGTTGAAAACAATGAAGTACCCATTGCCTTTATGAGATCTGCTTTCAAAGGTGCAGAACTTGATTACCCAATGGTAGATCAACAAGCCTACACTGTTTTCAAAGCAGTCAAGCACTTCCAATATTATCTCTTGAAATCTAGGACAAAAATTATTGTCCCTTACCCAGCTGTTAGGAATCTGTTAGTGCAGAAAGAATTAGGCAAAAAGAGGGCGAACTGGGTTACCTCCTTGCAGGAGTACAACATAGAAATCACCCCAGCTAAAATAGTGAGAGGCCAAGGGTTAAATAATTTAGTTGCTGACTCAGCAATAGGACAACAAGAAGAAAACAATATGTCAAACCTAGGACAACAAAATCAAAATGCAATCTGTTGTGCACAAAACTTTGTCAATCCGTGGTATGACGATATAAAATTATGTCTTGAACATGGGTCAGCCCCCCATCACCTAGATCCCACTAAAATAAGAGCGTTAAGATTAAAATCTGCCTCCTTTCAGTTGATTAATGGTATTTTGTTTCGTCAAAATTTTGATGGAGTACTAATGCGTTGTCTTGAGAAAGATGAAGCAGAAAAGGTCTTACTAGAATTGCACGCAGGAGAAGCTGGTGGGCATTTTGGTGGTGACACCACTGCCCATAAAGTTTTGAGAGCCGGTTATTACTGGCCTACACTCTTTAGAGACACCCATGCCTTGTGTCACAAGTGTATTATTTGTCAAAAAGCATCCGGGCGGATACAGAAACCAGCCTTTCCTTTGCAGCCTGTTTTAGTAGACTCCCCTTTTCAGCAGTGGGGTCTTGATATTATAGGTCCAATCAATCCCCCATCCTAACAGCAACATAATTTTATCATAACAGCCACAGATTACTTCACCAGGTGGTCTGAAGCTGTCGCATTAAGAACTGTGAATACTAGTCAGGTAGTTACCTTTTTAAATTCAAATATTATTACTCGTTTTGGTATCCCTGACTGTTTAGTATTCAATAACGCTTCTTATTTTTCATCTCTTGAGATGCGCGAGTTCGCTCTAGAAAAAGGAATTAAATTGAAGTATTTTGCCAGCTATTACCCCCAGGGAAATGGATTGGCAGAATCAACAAATAAGAATATGATTAAAATCATCAAGAGAATGGTATCTGAGAATCACAAAAATTGGCATAATGCACTGTTAAACGCGATTTGGGCTGATAGGGTAACACCAAAGACTGTTGTAGGTAACTCTCCCTTCTTTCTTGTCTATGGCAGAGAAGCAATTCTGCCACCACATATTCTTCTTCCCTCACTACAGCTATCACAGAAAATACAAGAAGAAGATTGTCCCCCTTTGGAGAACCGAATTAACGCTTTAATGAAACTATAAGAGGTAAGAGCTCAAGCTAAACGTAAGTTAGATCAGCATCAACTAGTGGTCAAAATATGGTTTGATTCTAACTCTGCCTCTGATAGGAATTTCGAAGTAGGTGACCTTTTCTTGAAATGGGACAAACCGCATGAGGGGAAGGGAGAGCATACAAAGTTTCAAAACTTATGGCTTGGACCATTTTTAATTGCTAAGAAATTGGGTCCCAACTCTTTCCGATTACAGAGTCTAGAGGGATAGCCAGACACCTATCCAGTGAATGGCCAAGCTCTGAAAAGATATTTCGCTAGATGACAACCCTGTGTATACTGTGTAAATATCTTTCTTTTTTTTGGTTTTCTTTTACTGTTTTGGTTTTGATTTTTCCCCTTGTGCTTATCAGTTTTTGTTTTTGGAAATACACATACTTGCATTTTGAACTGTTCAGACAAAGAAAACAGAAAATTATTTCACTAAAATGACTGCTGAAAAATTGTCTAAACATCAATTATAAAACACTTCTGAAATTTACAGCCATTTTGAGCAAAGACTGTTGTTTGAAAGAAGTTAACTAATTTCGATCTGTGAGTAAATCCTATCGGGATCATCCATTATCTTCTTACGTTGTCCCTGTTCCTTAAGGGAATAACTCAGAAAGATGTCTCCCTACCTTAGAAGGTTGGTTTTGTAAACAAACCATCTCTGAATCTTAATGAAGGACATTTTTAAAAGATTCTTTCAAGGTCTATAAAAATATGTTTAAAATATCATAATTTTCAGCGTCACCCCGCTCAATTATATATCTTTAAAAAAAATAAAAAATAAAAAAATCATAAAAGAGCTGTGGGAAGTGCTTGTAAACCCGTCGGGATGCTGAACAGGTCTGCTGGCAGTGGGTAAATGCATGCATGACACCAAGACAACTTCGTTGGGGTATTGAACAGGCCCGCTGACAGCAAAGCAATGTCGGGTATATGAAAATTTGCAAATATGAAATATCTTGACCTTAAAATGTCTTTTACTATGATCTGGAACTTCTTGGCACGATACGGATATTAGAGTGGGTTAAATGGAAACCCTGTCGAGGCTATGGACGCCTGCTGGCAACAATGGCTCTGTTAACAATATTGGAGATTTTATCTTTAATATTGTGGCTCGTTTGTCTTAAGACTGTTATCGGTTTTCATCTGTTAAGCACTGCTGGAATATTTGATTAATAATGATGTTTAAACAATTTTATGGTTGTTTTTCTTGAGTTAGAATTATTCTCATTATCATAATCTGAATTTGTTCTTTTGGCAGAGATAACTGCTTCTACCAGTGTGTCGCCATTGTTGGCAGCCATTTCGCATTTTTATCCTACCCTTATAAGCTTCCTACACAAGTGTTTTGGAACCCTTGATTCTCATCGCAATCTTTTGAATAAAAAAACACTATTATCTTGTGCATTTGCACATCTGCCTTTTGTTCTTGTTTTCACGACTGCAAGCGTGAAAACCTTGAGTTCGAAGTCATGTTGATGGCATTAAAATCATCACTGGATTATTATGGTTACTCTTGTCTATGTTTTCATTGCACTTCTAATTCAATAATGGTCACACAGTTGGCAAGACACGAAATCTTTACTCACTTTGCATTTTTTTTAATATGACTTCATTTTATAAGTTTTTGATGCAATGGTATTCTAGTGATTGTGATTGAGTCCTTGATACAATGGTGGTTTGATGTTCTGTTGTCTTTGGTCAAATTCTTTGGTACAATGGTTTCATAACAAAGCATTAACATTGTGATTAGACCCTTACTGAAATGGTTTCATACAAAGCATAAGTTTTATGGTCAAATCTTTGGTGCTAAATTCGAAATATTGTTTTAAATCATGCAAACACTATTGTTGTTCAAATATTCGGGTCGACTTATCATAGTTTTCAATAGTTGTTTGATTCTCATTTCTTTTAACACACACCACTAGTGATTTGAATCACCATAGCGTCGTCGATTGTACATTCTGATATGAATGTTTTGCATGGGATTGTTTCATTCCACCACCCTCGCACACTTAGGCATTAATTCCTACCTTGTATCTCGGGTTACCTCTGTTGGTTTTGGGGAAATCTATGAGCTTGCGGTCCTGCGTATACCCTGTCCAAACCCCTTTTCGTTTACCCTGCTCACTGTGTCCTCTCTCCTATGTCACTTGTAGTTTGCATAGAACCTAATGGAATCCAAACGCTCCTGCTATTTGACAATGCTCATGAAGACCTGGAGAATAGTGGCTGGTTAGTTTTTATCCAAAAATTTGAGGGTTTCAACCTTGCGGTCGCCCAACAGTGTTCTCTCACGTTCAATGGATGCAGGGCTAAGGTTGGAGATATCCAACTCGAGCTAAATGAGGAATTCCTCAGCTCAACTACAGGCTTTCCAGCTAAAGGGAAGAGGTGGTTTAAGAATTCAAAAGTGGACGAGGTACCGTGGCCGCTCCTATTCACATCGAGGAAGATTGTTAGTTGTGATAGAGGTATGCTTGTCACTGCCCTTAAGACCAGGTGGCATGATCTATTAGCAATTGTTAAGCAATTCATGACTTGCGAAGGTTGTTATGGTTTGATGTTTCTTTATCATCTCAAGTTGCTTATGAATTTTATAGACTACCCTCTGAATATGCCTCACTACCTCCTACGCAGCCTGTATAAAATGTCCAAACGATTTAAGTGGGAGAAGGCTGATAGCAACCTCTTCCATCACTGCTTGATCAAAATCGTGATTGTTCATCATTTGAGGCTTAGTGGTGACTGTTGGCAAGCCTTCCTATCAAGGAATGGCTTTGCTACTCCCGAATGTGTTCAAATGGACAAGATTGCGGTCACCGAAACCCTGGTTGGGCCTGTCGTGCCACCTCATACCCTTCTACCCGCTGTCGAACCCTCGAACTGCCCCAACATTGACCTACCCGATACCATGGTCGACCTGTGTGATAAAGACAATACTAAGACCGTAAAGAGGTCTGTAAGGAAGAAGGGCAAGGGTAATACCGATGCCAATAGTAAGGGAAAGAAGAATGCACAATGGATATCTAGATGTGCTCGAAACAAGCCCAAACAAAACATTGACCAAAAGCCTATTGTTTTGAGCGAGGACTCGAATTCTGAGATTGAATGTTTCTTGACTGAGGAATAACCTTACTCTCATGGCCTCTATTCTGTGGAACCCTATGATTACATTTCCAACCTCCCACTGTGCCTCAAGAATGACCCTAACTTCCCGGGAATTAAGATTGGCAGTGGAACCCCTGGTAACTTGAAAGAACCCTCACCTGTAATGCCAAGGCCCGATCAACCACCGTGGGCTCAATGCAATTCTTGGCTTGAACATTACTACATGGATGTTCCTCTGTTGCAATCGAAAATTAAATCATTGGAGGAAAGGGTTACTGTGTTGTCAAAGGAAAGAGACAGGCTACAAGCCAACGATAAGAAGCAAAAAACTACGGGTTCAATTGTCTTCAAAAATGTTGAGGCAACTACTGCCTTTGTCAACTCAAAGTTATCCTGACTGAATCATTTTTCTACATCCTAGGCATGTATTTCAACATCGATTTTTGAATGATTTGGTTAGCCGATTGTGTTTGCTCCAAATTAGTTCTGTTTGTTTGAATAGATTCAAAATGATTATGTTATTTTCGAACTACCAAGAATGATTTCGTTTTGAATCATGTACAAAAGATTTGTTTGCTAAAATCGAATATAGCTATGTTTTAATTAATACCTTTTTATTGCTCTTGAATTAGTATAACAATTGTGTCAGCCCTCGGTTAGTTCGATTCATTTCTGTTTGGTTTGATTCAGAAACGATGTTGCATGCCTTGAATTAGCATAGTTGTTTATGAATGCGTTGGATTAGTATCAAAGATTGGTTTGATATAGTTCTATTAGTTTTGAATTAAAAAATGATTATGTTAGTTTTGTTTTGATTCAACAACAATTTTGTTAAGTTCTGAATTGACATAAACTATTGTGTTTGTGTTAAGTGAGTACAAAAGATTTGTTTGATCGATTATAGTCTGTTTCGATTGAAATTGATTCAAAAAAATGATTTCGTTGGTTTTGAATTGTCAAAATGATTATGTCTGTTTCAAATTGGTAATAAAAAGGTTGGTTGATAGATCACATATATCCCTGTTACCATTAGGTTAATTGAACACGATTTCATTTGTTTCAAATTGGCATAAAAGATTTGGTTAGTTCTAGCGTGAATGATTTCTTTGCTTTAAATTAGTAATTAAGGATTTGTTTAATAAGTTGAATGTATTTTTGTTTATCATTTGGATTGATTTAAAATGATTTTGTTTGTAAATATGACCAGCTACAGAATCATGAGATTCTGTAGCTAGTCATAAAATTTAGATTTTTGTTAATTTTACAAATAAAACATTATCTAAACTTGTTTCTTCTTGTCCACCTACAGGTACATACAAATTTCAATTGGAAATTGGACATGTGGTGGCAGTTTAGAACATGTTTTTGGTATATAGTTTTGTTTTAAGTTTTTAGTCATAGGCAGAAATAGAGACTTGGGAGATTGTTCCGAGATTTTTTGTAAACAATTTTTGGTAATTCCCACAGGGATGTTTTACCCTGTGGCCTTTATATACTCATTAACTTTTGTAATGAACCAATCACTGTTGGGAGAACAAATAATATGGACTTATGATGATACAGACTCGAATGGAAGTGGATCTTCTGTAACAACTTTAGCTTTCAATTTATCATACTTTCGTTCAAGTTTTGTGCATTTTAATTTGTGATCAAGTTATTGACTACTTTAGATATCAAGACTTGTTACAGGTTGATGTGTTATGACTTAAATTTTGTCCATATATGATGTATCTCATTTTTTGTACAACAATTACTCTGTTTAAATTTAATTAACAGAAGGTTTATCTTCTTAGTTAAATGAACAATTATATGCAAATCTTCGCACTGGGATTTATCTAAATGTGATGATCTGTAAACTTTAAGATTGTTGTCGTTTTATGTCTTGTTTGTTCTGTCATTCGTATTCAAAGAGCACTGCTACTTCTTGTTTAAAAGAAGCTTGTGGAGAATCTGGTGCGGGTTTCCTCCCATCAAACAACTAAATCAACTACTGTGCACAGGACAAATAGGAAGCGTTACTTCAGGTCAGTTTGTTATTTGTTATTTAATAGTTAATAAATTTGAGAATTCTCAGTAGTTTAGATAGATACATAGTTCAGTTTTACAATTAGGATTATTATTTTAATTGCTCATCTTAGATAGCTTTTTATTTGATTCATTTCTCATAAAAATTATAAAAAATCAAAAAATAATAGTTTCGCTGTCATTTTACAAATGATTTTGCAAGTTTTGATTAAAATTTGTATTCTGTAAATAATGTACATATGTAACTGAGATTTAATTGTATTGATAGATGAACATTTAATTTCATAGAATTATGGTTGTATAATATTAGTTAGTAAACTATATATATAGTTTTAGATTTGTATATAATTTGCTATAGCTGTTTTTTTTACTTAGATTAGTTTCTTTAGTTTAGTTTTTCTTTCATTTTTCTAGGACTTAGATCGGCCAACAGAGCCGCTAAACCCGTCGGAGTGGATCATCCCAAACGGCTTGGGTTATTTAGACAACCCCGGACTGGATCCACTCCTCCAGTTGACCAGCGTTCAATTTCTCTCATCAACACAACCCTAGCCAGAGCCTCCATCATCATATGGAGTATGGTCAGTTTACTTCACCCTTTACGACTGTCGACCCTCGTTTGTGTGATTTATTAGATTTTGAATTGCCTTCAAATGAGGCTATCCTTGAATCCATGACTAAGGTTTCTATACAGAGGGAGGACTTACACCGTGGTTTGTGTTTTCTTCCCTTTTGGGAGACTTTCTAAGTTGACTATCGAAGAGACACTTGGTTTGAACCTAGCAGCGGGCTCTACCTGAACCAGTTTCATACATGAGTCGTAGTCCCCAGTACGATCACCAATTCTATTGTGGGTGGGAAATCCCTCCTATAGACTAGCACTAAGGGTTTTTTTCATGCATACAAAAATGACCTAAAGATTCTTACTTCTTACCATCATCCCATTCCTAAACCCCCATTACTCATGTGTAAATACAAGGCTCAAGAGACTAAGTTGACGTACCTTATTTTTCGTGTTCGATGTCGATCCCTTTTTGCGCTTAGTTGTTCTTTGACTGCAACTCTCCTCCCAATGCAGAACTACATTCACCAAAATACAAACAAAGAACTCCACATGCATTTGATCTATGAACTAATGGGTTAGATATTTAATCAATCATACAATCAATATTCAAATAATGGCAATCTCATATGGAGGGACGGGAAAAACAATTCTTTTATTAACTTCACAATGATACGTTACAATGATAAAGTTGGCTACTACTCCACGATCCCAGTCATGGGCTCTTCTTCCACTGTCTTCCAACTGCTTTGCTCTATACTTATATTTGCACAAGGATGGCTAAAGGTTGGGACAAAGGGAATGCTCAATCGGGTATAGTTTCTTTACTATGATTTTCCTCCTTTCAAATGGGACCCCTACCCCTTATTTTATAGGTTAGAAGGAGCTAGGTATTTGGTCGAATGACCGGCCATGCATGGTAGAAAGGTTTACTTAACTTACCCAAAGCTGTGTGTTCTGTCAACAACTTTCCTTTTTTCGTACTTTTGTAGGTACACACGGGCTGTCTTGGGTCAGCTAGCGTGTACATGCATGCAGTAATGGAGCAGGGCACGCAGGCCTTTATAAAGGGGGTTTTTAAGATGAGTTGTTCAGTAGTGTTTTGGCAAAAGAAGGAATATGAGATGGCCTGATTCCAAGTAAGCATGTCTGGTGCAAATTAGGGTTATAACAATATACTTCCATAGTCTTACTATGTTTTGTTACCTAGAATATTTAAAGTAAATTATTTTCTATTACAGAAAAATAAGGAAAGGAAAAATATAGTTTTCGAGGATTTATAAAGAGATTTAATTAAAAGTTCATATTCTAAGGAAATTTCTCCATTCTGAAAGTTTAAAATATAATTATAATCTCTCCCTTCTTGTGGGTAAATGAGTAAATTTTTATTTCCTTATTATTGTTCTTTACTACTCTAATTTAGCTCCACAATAAATTTAATGTTTCTACCAGTATTTACTGCCCACCAAAATTTAAGGGGATTCTTCCCAAATTTAGGAGATTTAACACAATTTAAACATAAATGTTTATTTATGCCCCAAATAGAATTTTGAGAACTTATTTTATTTTAATTTATTTAGACCAATTTCATGTTTATGTCCTAATTATTTTTCCTCAATAATTATTTATAAGGACTTTTAATGTTTTCTCATATTTGGGGTTATTTCTTAAACTCCACACAGATTTGATATCCTTTAACTTTTCTGGAATGGTGTAACATCCCTGACCACCAACAAGCTGGGAAATGCCACCTACACAACCTTAACTTAGCTGCGATACCAAACTGTAACATCCTCGACCCACCACAAAGACTGGGCAATGACACTACTGCAGAATATTCACATACAAATATAATATGCATTAAATCAAATTGACACATTTTAACATAGAGTTACTATTACCATTCAAATTTAAATAGAATTAACAACAATTCATACATTCAACATAACACATGATAACATTCTAGCATTATGCATAACATAAAATTAAGAAGATAATTATACTTATATTTCAACTAGAATAACACCACCAACTGCATGCAGACCTTCCACGAACCTCCCATACATATACCACATTGCTCATCACTCTAAGCAGTAGGTCACCCTCAAGCTGGGACTAAGCTCCACCAGGCAACAAAATCCTAGGCTAGGCAAGGTCAACAGGAAGACACATAGTTTATGAGGATGGATTCTCTCCCAGGAGCCACTTATGCCCACTTCTCACAGACTCTCATTCCCCACATGCCTATCCCACCCCAGGAGTATACACCTTCACTGTCACACTGGACAATCCTTCAATTGCTAAACCTCCCTTGCCTTGGGCTTCAACAACAGGCCAGACCAAAATTCTTCGAGCTCTGTGGTAGCTATAGGACCCCTTCCAGGAGTTCTAATTTCCTCCGCGGACTCTCTCACCTACAGAGAGTTTCTCACAGACATGACAACCTTCTTCCTAAACCATAACCAACTCTCTCACCTAGAGACAGTGTTGCACACATGCCTAACAACTTGCTTCTTCAACTCTATTTCAGCACAAGGAGAACAACTACAAGGCTCAACAAGGAACAGATGGAAGAAATCTACACTCAGTCCAAGAACTGCATGATCACAATAGCCCACAGTCATGACACACATGACACAAATAATACACAGGATACTCAGGATTCACAAAAGACATGGATCAGTCCACGGGTTCTCACTAGGTTCACAAGACATATAGGTCATTTTTCCCCCTTCCTGCGAGTGGTTTCTTGGGTGACCTCGGATGTATAGGAGTCGGTGAAATATACCAACACGTTCATACTGAGAATGGTCTAATGGAAGAACAAACAATGTTTATTGTGCGCGGTTATGCAGATACAGACGCAGAGGTGAAAAAATGGGTTCAGATGGCCCTGATCCCCCGCGAACTCAAGCGGAGAGTGACAGACTGAGAGAGAGACCCCCAACACGACTGACTCATCAGTTTTAACTTCATGCGCCCAGGTCGACACTTGTCTTATTGGTGCCGCATGAGTTCCACTTAGCACACATTCCCTTTACAAGAACTTAGGACAACAGTCAACATGTCTACCTTAGCCTTCAGGAAATAATAATAAATTATTATCCCCTTTAGAGGTAAGCCCCCTAGCTTAGCCCCTAGGCCCACATAATTAGCCTCCTCCCTTACCCAACCTTGTGGAAGCTTAGTCCCCCATCACTCTTTCTTCATGGTCGGTCTGGACGCAACGATGTTTATATTTTATTAATGATCTGCATAATTACATATACAAAATCAAGCTCCTGGCCTTTTAAACCTAGGCTCTCTGTCTTAATCACCAAATAAGGCTCCTAGCTTATTATAACTCAGCTCACAAACCTACAAAACATGTTTACAATACATAATATAACTGGTCTAATCCTTGGGGATATTACAATCCCCTCACCTTATTTTTGCACTATCCTCAATGCAACTTTTAGACAACATCAACAAGATTTCCAAAATCTTCAAAAAGATGTGGGTATTCTACCCACATAGCATCCTCATGCTCCCATGTTGCATCCTCAGGACTGTACGAGGCCCACTAGACCTTTACAAGTCCTATGGATCGATTCCAGATTTACTTTCTCTTCCGGTCCAATATGCGCATCAGATGCACTTGCAAGATGCCTTCTTGCTCCACCTGAATCATATTACAATAGATTACATGATTAACATCAGGTATATATTTCTTAAGTAGTGAAATATGAAACAGATTATGTACAGTCATGGATGCAGGTAACGTGATGTAGGAGCATCACTGGCAAGAATGCAGAGAGAGACCTATCAACATCTGGGAATTTGTACGAGACCTCAACGCTCGCAGTTTCAGCTAATATTTTGAAATCTTTTTTAACTCAACACGGGAAAAATCTTCGAGGCATGCTTGAGCGATCACGAGTGAAGTGGGAGTTTCCACTTCGGCTCTAGAATGTGACTGCACTAGGATGGATGTCATGATAAGTTTTTATGTAGACAAGTAGTTAGGGGCAACCCTAACAACCCTCTAAGATAAATAGAGGTTTTGTACGCTCGATTGTGGCTGGCCGCAGGGTAGATAACTGCAAGTAAGATAGCTACAAGTTAGTAGGAGATTTCAGAGTTTGATTTTTTTTTTTAATTTACATTTGTAACCATTTTCACTTATGAATATAACAGAGGAAAATTGATCCAATGCATGGTGTGGACATTGTTTTGCAATTCTCTGTTATTTTGATTTCATGAATGAATGAATGAATTTCATTATGAATAGATGGAACTGTGAATGTTATGATAAGTTTCAATTGTTTCTCTTCTGTTGAAGTGGTGAAAGGTGTGCACACATAACACAAGGAGTGCGTTAACGAGATCTGTTTCAATTCCGAAGCTCAAAAGAGATAACACGAACTTTCCATTTGCAAGGAGTGCAAAGAGACTGGTGCAAGGAATGCACAGTCATCCACAAGAACCCAAGACCTTGCGTAAATATCTAGTGCAAGGAGTGCACAGATTCGAGATTCGACTAAGTGTCAAAGAGACCTTGCGAGAAGTTGAAGGAACAAAAAAGGAGAATGTTTGGAGGGCGAGAGGAGCTTCTCTTTGATAAATACTTAGGATCTAAGTTATCAAAATCCTTGAGATGCAAGGAGTGCATGGGAAATCAAATTCTTCATGAGACCAAGCTCAGGGGGAATAAAACTTCTCATAAGTGTTAACGATATTGAAGAAACAGACTCGCAGGAAGGACAAAGGTCGAAGCCTTTGAATCCTTCGAAAATATTTTAAGTCTAAAGAAAGTGTAAGTTCAGAGGGAAATAACTGGACCGTCCAATCAATGTCTAGACAATGAAGAGAAAGTGCATATGAGGAAGGATCTCAACTGTTTGGTTTGGGTGCAAAAGAATCATAGCCATCTAATCAAGGTAAAGTACACTATCATTAAATATTTGAAGGCACACAGGAGGAACAAGATCATTCAATTTCGAAATCATCAGGACCGTCCATCGTCAAGGAGGACACATTGCGAGAGATCAACGTTCTGTTGATTTGTGACTCTAAGGAGTCAAATTTTGAGTCATGAGAACTCACAAAATGTGAAATCGAGACATGATCTGAGTCGTTTACCAAAGGGGATATCTAGACCGTTGTTCTAGTTCCATCGCAATTTCGGCTATCGGGAGAATGAAGGCAAGGAGACTCCAAAGTCACAAAACGTGAAATCCCAATTTTATCACAGCCATTGATCAAATGAAGGATATGAACCATCAATCCAGGGACATCACAATTTTGGGTATTAGGAGGACGGAGGTACAGATACTTCCAAAGTCGTGAAATGTGAAATGTCGATTTGATCGCAGTCGTCGATCAAATAAAGATATGGACCATAGATGTAGGGTCATCGTGATTTCGACTATCGAGGAAATGAAGGTAGTAGCACCCCCATAGTCACGAAAAATGAAATCATGATTCTCTTTTCGCTCAAGCATGTGGTCACTGCCAGTGGTCACGGAGAGAGAGGGGCTTAGCCAAAGAACCATGGGTCCCATACAACTTGCATCAAAAGGTATCATAGATCTGGTCTGTGGATTGAGAAGGGCATATATGGAACATCAATCTAGGGGGCATCGTTAAGATCATGATATTGAAGGTCATCTCGTATTGCGGGGCTAGGATTTACACGAACTTTAAAAAGTTGAGGGCAGGCCACAATCCGTACCGTGGTCTCGCCAGGGAGACACGTGGAGGCTCTGGGGGAATTGCGGGCCCAAAAGTGGTTTGACTTCAAACCACTTGTGACTGCACCTATAATCGTGTGGTCATCATCTAGGTCACATATGATAAGGGGATAAGAGAGGGGGCGCTAACACCAACTCTGAGATCTTCATAGAGCACGAAAGTGAAGGTTGCGGGTGTCATAGACCTTGCACGAGGAGTCGTGAGGACCTGTAGTTGACACAGGATAAGACCAATGAGGTCTCAAAGAGTCACTAAATCCAGAATCGAGGATCTTAACAAGTGAGGTATCAAAGGGTCACTGTATCCAGAATCGAAGATCCTAACCAGGAGGTCGCACAATCCTCAGAAGGGAAGGGGGTCTGCACCAAGTGGTATCAGAGCCGAATTTTTTCTTGTAGACAATAGGCAAAAGAGAGGAGACAAAAGAACTTGAAGTTGTACTATGTGTGTGGAAAATAGTCAACACAATGCCACCAAGGAGATGAGTGGAGCCACCTTTTTCCAATCGAGCTATAGAAAGGTAGATGCGAGAACTCCATGCAAGATTAGAGGTGATGGAGGCAACACAAAGACAATCACTTGATGCTAGAGATGTGAACGATGCAAAGAGCGAAGAAGTAGTGAGAGATAATGTCATTGAAGAAGATGCAAGAGAGGATGTCATCGAAGAATGCTTACTGAGAGCAGTTGCTAGATTGGGGGGTAGAGCCAAGATATAGGTCCCAATGTATAAAGGAAACTTAGATGCTGAAGAGTTGCTAGATTGGATAAGATCCATGGACAAACATTTTGACTATGAAGATGTCAATGAAGAGAGAAAGGTGAAATAGGTTGTCACCAGGCTAAAAGGACATGCAACATTGTGGTGGGATGAACGACAGACTGAAAGGAGGAGCCAAGGAAAACATAAGATAAAGAGTTGGGAAATAATGGTATCCAAGTTGAAGGATAAGTTCATTCCCAAGGATTATCAGATTAATCTATTCAGGAAAATGTAGAACCTGAGACATAAAGGGATAAAAGTTAAGGAGTACATAGAGGAGTTCTATAGGCTGAACATCAGAACTGGTCAAATAGAGAGAGATGAAGGAAAAGTTTCCAGATATATGAATGACCTGAGATACGAAATCCAAGATGAGCTCAACATGATGTCAGTAAAGACAGTGGAGGATGCTTATCAGTTTTCACTGAAGGCAAATGAGAAGTTGGCCAGAAAACAAAGCCAGTGAGGAAGAGGCAAAGGCCCAGTCCCAACTAGAGGTAAGGGAGTTACCCATGATAGAACACATAAGTATAAGGACAAGACTGAGAAATCACACAATCACTCAGAAAGAGGAGGAATTTTCCGAGAAAGATAGGGTGGTGGAAGAAATTCTTCTAGAGGAAGAGGAAGAAGAGGAGGAGGAGAAGTAAGGTGTTATGCCTGTGGAAAGACAAGACACATGTATTGGGAATGCCCTGAGAAAAATAAAGAAGGAGGAGGTGAAGCTCACATTTCAGAAGCACATAGAAGAGATGTTGAAGTAGAAGGAGAAGAGGATGGAAGATCCCTGATGTTGAGGAAATTTCTCTTAAAACCAGAGGTAGAAGTTGAAAGGCCAGTGTAGAGGAATAGTCTCTTTAGAAAAAATTGCAAGACTAAAGACAAAGTATGGAAGGTGATAATTGAAAGTGGGAGAATTTATAACTTAGTATCCACATATATGGTGGAGAAATTGGAGTTGGAGACAACTGCACATCCGAAGCCATACAAAGTCTCATGGTTGCAGAAAGGACACCAGGTAATGGTGACTAAAAAATGCTTGGTTGAATTTAAGATAAGAGGAAATAGAGATGAAATTATGTGTGATGTAATTCCCATGGATGCATGCCATATTTTGTTGGTAATACCATGGAGGTTTGATAGGAATTCCATTCATGATGGAAGGAAAAATACACACACATTGGAGAAGAATGGTAGAACACACATGTTGCTGCCAATAGAGAAGAAGAAAGTGAAAGAGGAAGACAACACATGGATACTTCTCATGAGTTGGAAGGAAATCATGAAAGAAGTCAAGAAGGACCAGGAGATGCAGTTCATTTTGGTAAGGAAACCCAGAGTTATCCTTACAAGTACTTTGATGGATGATTTTTCTAAAGAAGTTCAGGAATTGCTGGAAAATTTCGCTAACATAGTGGTGGACGAGCTTCCTAATTTATTGCCACCCGTTAGAAGTATCAATCACCATATTGAATTGATACCAGGAGAAAGTCTTCCAAACAAGGAAGCATACAGGTTGACACCTTGAGAGAACGAGGAAGTGAAGAACCAAGTCCAAGAATTGTTAGACAAGGATTTGGTCAGAGAGAGATCAAGTCCATGTGCAGTACCGATTGTATTGAATCCAAAGAAATACGGAGGATGGAGAATGTGCACAAACTCAAGAGCCATTAACAATATCACCATCAGGTATAAATTTCCTTTACCAAGAATCGATGATTTAATGGACTATTTAAGTGGAGAAAATTTCTTTTCTAAGATAGATTTGAAAAGTGGATATCACCAGATTAGAATGAGAGAAGGTGATGAGTGGAAGACATCCTTAAAGAAAAACGAAGGTTTGCATGAGTGTCTTGTTATGCCATTTGGCTTAAAAAATGCCCCGATTACTTTTATGAGGCTGATGGATGAAATACTGAAAGATTTCATTGACAAATTTGTGGTTGTGTATATGGATGATATAATGATCTTTAGCAGGACTAAAGAAGAGCATTTGAGGCACCTGCCATTAGTGATGAGGAGGCTACAATAGGAGAATTTGTTGATAAATATAAAGAAGTCCTCTTTTATGAAGACAAAACTCATTTACTTGGGTTTTGTGATCTCTTCAAATGAACTGAAGATGGATCTAGAGAAGGTGAAAGTAATCAAAGATTGGCCATCACAAAGGAGCATGCTTGAAGTAAGGATCTTCCATGGATTAGCAAGCTTCTATAGGAAGTTCATCAGACACTTCAGTGGAATTTGGGCACCAATGATGGATACAGTGAAGAATAAGAACAAGTAATTTAAATGGACAGAGGAAGCCGAGAGGAGCTTCAATATACTGAAGGAGAAAATAACAGAATGACCAATTCTGGTCTTGCCTAATTTTGAAAAGACATTTCAGGTGAGATGTGATGTAAGTGGAGTTGCAATAGGAGTAGTTTTGAGTCAGGATAATAGACCTGTTGCCTATTTCAGTGAGAATATGAATGATATGAAAAGAAAATACTCCACATATGGCAAGGATTTTTATGCCATAATTCAAGCCTTGAAGAAGTGGAGACATTATCTTGTCCCACGGGAATTTGTCTTGTATAGTGATAACCAGGCTTTACAATTCATAACTAGGCAGTAAAAATTGAATCAAAGGCATGCAAAATGGGTTGAATTTATGAAGACATGAGCTGTTTGATTCTGCAGGAATTTTAGGTGAAGACCTTGGGGTTTGAACACCTTAAGGACATGTATTGTGATGATACAGATTTCAAGGAAGCATACAAAGCATGTGCGAACAATGTGATGAAAGACAAAATCTAGTGGACAGAGTACATGATTCAAGAGGGATTGTTGTTCAAGGGAAATCAGTTGTGCATACCAAAATGTTCAATGAGGGATAACCTTTTGAAAGAAAAGCATAGTGGAGGATTGGCTGGATATTTTGGCCATGATAAAATGTTTGCATAGTTGAGAAGTTCATACTATTGGCTAGGTATGAGAACATAAGTGATAAATTTTTTGAATAGGTGTAGAATCTGCCAACATGCGAAACGAAAAAAGACAGAACATTGGATTGTATCAACCATTGCCAATACCAGAGAGGCCTTGGGATGCAATAAGCATGGATTTTGTGTTGGGACTGCCAATAATGAAAAGAGGATTTGATTCCATATTTATGGTGGTGGATAGATTTTCAAATATGACACATTTTATCCCATGCCAGAAGATCAATGATGCAACACATGTTGCAAATCTATTTTTCAAGGAAGTTTTAAGACTTCACGACCTACCCAGAAGCATTGTCTCGGACATAGACACAAAATTTGTTGGTCACTTTTGGAGAAAACTATGGAAGAAGTTGGGGATAGATTTTTCCTTTAGCTTAGCTTATCATCCTTAGACAGATGGACAGACTAAGGTGGTAAATATAAGTTTGGTAAACTTATTGAGTAGTCTGGTCACTGAGCACCATAATCAATGGGATCAGATTCTTCCACAAGTAGAATTTGCATACAATGACTCACCAAACAGGAGCACTAGAAATATCCCATTACAAATATTGTATGGAATGCAACCCACGACAGTGTCTGAGTTGAGAGAATTGGAACAGAGTGAGATCAGGAGTGCTGGAGTAGAAGATTTTGCTGCAAAAATGTAGAAGATCCATAACCAGATCAGAGGACAGTTGCAGAGTTCTAACAAGGAATACAAACATAGAGCTGATAAACATCGTAGAGAACTTCAATTTGAAGTAGGAGATCAGGTTTTGGCACATATTAGGAAAGAAAGGTTCCCTAGAGGAACATATAACAAGTTAAAAATGAATAAGATAGGGCCATGTAAAATATTGAGAAAGTTTGATGCAAACCCCTATGAGATTGAGCTGCCAGATGATGTGGGCAGATCGCCCATATTCAATGTTTCAGACCTATATCATTATAGGGAAGACGACACCAAAGGATCAAAAGATTGAGAGAAGGTCCAATGGGAGAAACAAATGCCTATAGCAGAAAAACCTCAAATGGAGAAATTTGTTGATTAGAGGATTGGAAAAAAGAACATGAGGAAGACCTATTTTGAATATCTGGTCAAGTGGAAGGGACACCTAATAGAATATGCTAGTTGGGAAAAAATCTGCTATACAGAGGCAGGGAAAATCGGTGCAGGAGCTCATGGACAAGAGTCCATGAATTTTTTTCAAGGGGAGTATGATGCAAGATCATCATTGGAAAGCATGTAGAGAGAGACCTATCAACGTCTGGGAATCTGTACGAGACCTCAACGCTCGCAGATTCAGTCGATATTTTGAAATCCTCTTAACTCAATGTTGGAAAAATCTTCGAGGCATGCTTGAGCGATCGGGAGCGAAGTGGGAGTTTCCAATCCAGCTCTGGAATGAGACTGCACTAGGATGGCTATCAGGATAAGTTTTTATGTAGACAAGTAGTCAGGGGAACCCTAAGAGCCCTCTGAGAAAAATAGAGGTTTTGTACGCCCGATTGTGGCTGGCTGTAGGGTTGATAGTGTTAAGCCCTAATATTGGCTCATTACCACTTAATTGGGGCATATTAGATTAGAAATGTTATTTTATTTATGTCATATTTAGGCCATTAGTTGTGATTTAGATTAGTAATGTTATTTTATTTATGTCGGCTTTAGGCCATTAAAACCTCCTAGTCTCCTATATATACCAAGGAGACATTTTCATTTTGAATCATCTT
>ML791974.1:123701-137069 GCA_009831015.1 Picea engelmannii | reverse complement strand
TCATCTTGTACTTGAACATTTAAGTGGGGTAAAAGGAGGTTTCCCCCTCAAAGAGGCTTATTATCTGAAATTATCTCTTTTTCAAGGCGTTGAGTACCTTTCCTGAAGTTTTTCTATGCTATATTGATGTTTGGTTCTTAACAGATAGCTACAAGTAAGATAGATGCAAGTTAGTAGGATATTTCATAGTTTCAGTTTTTGTTGTTCATTTACAGTTGTTACCATTTTCACTTATGAATATAACAAAGGAAAATTGATCCAATGCATGGTGTGGACATTGTTTTGCAATTATCTGTTATTTTGTTTTCATGAATGAATGAATGAATTTCGTTATGAATAGATGGAACTGTGAATGTTAGGATAAGTTTCAATTGTTTCTCTTATGTTGAAGTGGTGCAAGGTGCACACAAAGAACTTAAGGAGTGTGTTAACGATATCTGTTTTGATTCTGAAGCTCAAAAGAGATAGCACAAACTTTCCCTTCGCAAGTAATGTAAAGAGACTGGTGCAAGGCATGCACAGTCATCCGAAAGAACCCAAGACCTAGAGTAAATTTCTGGTGAAAGGAGTGCACAGATACGATATTCGACTAAGTGTTGAAGAGACCTTGCAAGAAGTCGAAGGAACAAAAAAGGAGAACGTCAGGAGGGAGAGAGGAGCTTCTCTTCGAGAAATAATTAGGATCTGAGTTATCAAAATCCCTGAGATGCAAGGAGTGCACAGGAAATCAAAGTCTTCATGAGACCAAGCTCAAGGGGAATAACACTTCTCATAAGTGTTAACAATATCCAAGAAATGAAATCGGAGGAAGGAAAAAGGTCGAAGCCTTTGAATCCTTTGAAAATCTTCTAAGTCTAAAGAAAGTGTAAGTTTAGGGGGAAAGAACTGGACCGTCCGATCAACATCCAGACAATGAGGAGAAAGTGCAGAGGAGGAAGGATCTCAGTTGTTCAGTTCGAGCGGAAGATAATTGTAGCCGTCCAAACAAGGTAAAGTGCACTAGCATTAACTCTTTGAAGGCACACAGGAGGAATAATATCCCAAAATTCTTAAATCATCGGGACCGTCCATCGTCAAGGAGGACACGTGGAGAGAGATTAACATTCCATTGAATCATGACTCAGAGGAGTCAAAGTTTTAGTTGTGAAAACTCACGAAACGTGAAATCGTGACATGATCTGAGTCATTGACGAAAGGGGAGATCTGAACCGTTGATCTAGTGCCATCGCAATTTCAGCTATCGGGAGAATGGAGGCAAGGAGACTCCAAAGTCGTGAAATGTGAAATCCTGATTTGATCACAGCCATTGATCAAAGGAAGGATTTGAACCGTCGATCCAACATCATCGCAATTTTGGGTATCAGGAGGATGGAGGTACGAAGACTTCCAAAGCTGCGAAACGTTAAACATCGATTTGATCACATTCTTCAATCAAAGAAAGATATGAACCGTAGATCTAGGGTCATCATGATTTCAGCTATCGGAGGAATGAAGGTAGTAGCACCCCCAGAGTCATGAAACATGAAATCATGACACGCCTTTCACTCAGGCACGTGGTCACCACTAGTGGTCACAGAGAGAGAGAGGGGCTTATCCAGAAAACTGTGGGTCCCATACGACCTACATAAAAATGTATCACAAATCTGGTCTATGGATTGAGAAGGGAATATCTAGACCATCCATCCAAGGGGCACCATCAAGATTATGAGATCGAAGATCATCTTGCATTATGGGGCCAGGAGTTATGTGGACTTTAAAAAGTTGAGTTTGGGCCGCAATCCATACCATGGTCTCGCCATGGAGACATGTGGAGGCTCGGGGGAATTATGGGCCCAAAAGTGGTTTGATTTCAAACCACTTGTGACAGTGCCCATAATCACGTGGTTATCATCTAGGTCACATCTGAGAAGGGGCCAAGAGAGGGGGCGCTAACTCCAACTCTGGAATCTTTACAGAGAGTGAAAGTGAAGGTTGTGGGTGTCGTAGAAATTACACGAGGAGTCCTGAGGACCTGTAGTTGACACAAGATGAGACCAGTGAGGCCTCAGAGAGTCACTGACTCCATAATCGAAGATCCTGATAGGGAGGTCGCGCAACCCTTTGGAGGGAAGGGGTTCTACACCATAATGCAAGCATATATGCAATGTATATATATGTATATAGGGGAAATTATAATAACATTATAACCTGTATACAAGATACACAACATATAATAAATAGAGAATTGTACTTATATTTTGATTTGAGAATACCTCCTTATCACATGGTCTAGATCAAGGTACCAAACCTCAACAACACTCCAACCAATGGTCTCTCCTTCCCCACATGCCTGTCCCACCCTAGGAGTGTGCACCTTCACTGTCACACAATCCATCAGTTGTTACACCTATCTTTCATTGGGCTTCAACAACAGGCCAGACCGGAAGTCTTAGAGCATCGTGGCTTCTGAATTTTCATCTGCCCATAGAGATTTCCAATCAGCATCTTCCCCGAGATACTCTTTGTAGTAAACATTCTAACTTTAATCAACATCATCGCATCTGCATCACCCACATGCATTTATCATGAGAAAACATAAAATAATTCATTTAGGAACTCCAATTAGTTCGAAAGGGAATTAAACTTTTATCCCCAAAAAATGAAATTATGTTTCATAAATCATCTTGGTTGTTGCCAAATTAGGATTGCAACCTTCCTTATGGTTTTCCACCAGCACCAAACTACATACTATTTTCCTGCAAGGCTTCGTCTTGCATATTGCCAACAATTGTCATTATTTCCTGTAGATCATAATTCAATTGCAATATGTACAAAACCATATGTAGAGAACTTAGAATTGCATGCACCTAGAAATTCAATAACCATTATCAAACAACTTAACAAAATAGAATGGCTCATCATTCTATGCATATGCATGGTCATAATTAATAACAGTAAGTTTATTATTTCAATTTTTTGAACATTTTTTTTTTTGTAGTCTCTATTCCTATGACTACCTAGCTTGCAACTTTCCTGTTGCAATATTTAACAATTCCTGAAATGTTCTCAACTTCATGAGTTAGAAACATTTCAACCATTAGTATAATTATTTCCATGTCAAAAACATATATACATGCACTCACAAAATGCATTCAACAAAGTGCATTTAAGTATACAATTCCACCATGTATGAGTGCAAATCTTCCCCTTACTAGACATGAGTACAACTCTTAATGCCTATTTATTCATTGCACCATTGTATTGATTTACATATTTCTCTTTATCTCAGTAATGTATCTCACCATCCATAAGTTGGAATTCTGTCCAATGTGTTGACACATTCTCCACACACTTCCTATTGTCTTCCCAATTAATTGGATGCCTTCCTTTTCGACCCGAACACTACACCAAGAATACAATTTTGTGGTGTTCATTAGTGTTAGCAAAAAGGATGCAATCCAAGTTTTGTTTAAAAGTAGGAAGCTTTTAGTACCTATGTGGATCATAACCGTTCCATATCCAAACCTTTCCATATCCAACCAGGTCCTGGTCTCATACATGAATAGTTTACTGGCATTCATTCCTATAACCAATTATTTTCTTTAATTCTCTGGTTACTACCCCATAACCAAATTAACATGAGATTATACTATGTCAATGTGTGCATTTAGAAGATAAAAAGATTTGAATTAATATAGGCCTCCAACCTTTACCACATCCAGTGGTATGCATTCAATAATATAATCCTATGATTTTATATAATAACTCTGGCAGAGGAAACTCTTTCCTAAATTTCCTTTCAACAATTATGCAAAAAGAGTGATAAAAACTCATACCTATATGACTGCCATGAATAAATTTTATACTACTTGAATGTCTGATGGCAGTAGAAGCTTTCATGATTCTATTATCAAAATTATAACTAAATATTTATCTCTCTATTGCTTCCTTCCTTATGCAATAACATCACCAACAACACTTGCAAACATGCAAGTATTATTTCCTCTGGCTGACCCAATGAGCCATAACATACTCGCTGCCACAGAAATTGCATCAACTACTTTATCCCTATAAAACAATTTCTTGTTGGTCCCTGAAATTTTCAATTCTTCTCGTATTCCTAAATCTTCTTGTGCTCTCATTGTAGTCACTGTACATTAGTATTTCTACCTTGTGCACTTTTGATGTAGTGACCATACCTCAACGAGGTTGTTGACCTCTCATTCAAAGGATATTTAAAAATTATGAGTCGCATTGACTCTTTGGGCTTGTGATTGAACCCAAAACAATTATACACAGGTCTCCTTTTCTCCTTTAGGCACTGGTCCTAATAGACCCGTGGGATTATTCCTGCATGCTTCCAAAAATCCAAGTTTCAGGTGCTAGCCCCTTTTTCATTATCCCTCTCCTTCATAATACCATGATTTATGAAATCACATAAGTGTGTGATTGCGGGTGCAGGGAAGAGTGGTTTTAGACCAACTAGCTTTTTTCCCCGCAATTCACCTCCAGATGCCACGTATCACTTTGTTTAAACCATGGTATAAATTGCGTCCCGCTGTCATATTTTTAACATCCAAGCAAGTTCTGGCCCCATAATTCTTCTCGACCATTGATCTCTCACTTTCGGTGATGATCCATGATCAATGACTGATATCTATCCTTTACCTGCCTCTGGCCAACTGTCCAATAAATGAACTTTTCTCCTTTCATGCACGATCTCAGATATCCATGATCTGTCGACACGTAGCTCACTTCCAAACCAACAACTACGATTGGTTCTGACTCTCCGGCCTTCAGGAGTTTCAACTCTCAACTATCTGCTTTTCCTTGATGGCAATATTCTGGAGTGGAATATCTAATGACACTTGTCCTCAACAATCAAACGATTCTGATGAACTATGGCTCTTTCTGACCAAGACCAGATCAATGGTCCTTTGAACTCCTCCTCAATCAACGATTGAGATCTCCTTTGAGACTTCGACACTTTCATCCTCTTCTTTCCTCTGGAGTGCTCCGTACTCAAAGTTCTAGATCTGGCACCGCGTGTCCACTTTCAGGTCAACAACCAAGATTTACGTCGGATTTTTTTCCTCCTCCTTTTCCACAAACTTTCGAAGTTGTCGATCTTACACCACCTATCCTCCTTGACAATGGACAGTCCCAAATCCCTTTGGAACTCCAGGACTTTGACAAGCTCACTCCTCCTGTGCACACAAGGGTTAAGTCTCGTGCGCTTACCTCTGGATCACATAGTTGCTGGTCCTTCTCATTTATATCTAACAGATGGAATCTATTACTCTCCTCTGCACTTCCTTTATTCTGTTGGATCTTGATATAATGATCCAGGCTCCTCCCCACAACTGATGTGACAGATGTTGTCACTCCTCCTCCTAATCTTTTGACTTCTTTCTCCTTGGAAGATTTTGTCAGTGTTCAAAGGCTTGGGCCTTTGAACTTTCTCCTGCGATTCTTCCTCTTGGATATCATCTTCTCTATCGTAAGTGCTATCTCTTTTGAGATTTAGGACTTAGAATGAGTCAATCTCCCATGCACTCCTTGCGTTATCTCTTCTGATATTTTTGATTTACTCAGACTCCTAAGGGTCTCGTCCCTTCTGTTTCCTTTCAAAGGAAACCTTCATGCCCTCCTGGAAACCTTCTGTTCAAAGCACACCTTGCTGAGCATTTTCTATAAAGTGTTAAACAACTCTATGAGTATCTTCCTTTGATACTCTTCTCCATGAAATCGAAGAAGAGTTCTCTCTGTAAAACTAAATAATTTCATATAGAAATACCACAAAGATTCAGAGAACAATGTATAAAACCACAACTTTATTATAGAAACCCTTGAGGTAGGGAAACACTATACAATGGATCCTATTATGGAAGGGATCCTCTCCTATTTACTTGCCTCTTCGGAGGGGCATCCTCCTATTGAGCTACCACTCCAAAGACAATAATTATCTTCATGTCCCATTACATTGCATGAACCCCTTTATATACTACTAACATGATCTAGATGGATATCGGTGGCCACCCACCTTTTCAAACTGGCTCGAAATAGTTTTCTGGCAATTTTGGCAATTTACTATTTTTAGCAGTTTTAACTTCCAGGGCCATTTTGAGGGCCTAAATGAATATTTTTTTGGGATCAATATTCTCAATGATATTTGTAGTCATTTTTGAGCCCCCAAAATGAATCTCCTCGAAAATACCTTTCCAATGGGCTATCATACACCTAAAACGAAGATCGTATGCAAAAGTTACGACCCCGACATGTTGATGTACTAACTTACCCAAACGAATCCCACATGAATTTTGGCACTTCATATCCTAGGGTTAGATTTTTGGATGTCTAGGGTTTTTGGCATTCCTGTTTATTGTAAAAATTCCTTCAGAGCCTCATTGTAATGATCTTCTTGTGAATGCGAGTAGCCGTCACATCTCTTCTCAGAGATAAGCTGTCACAATTCTAGCGAGTCTTTCACTCTTTATTTTTACAGTCTCTGTACATTTCTTTCATTAATAGAAATCATGTATTACTGTATATCTGTGTTTATGGGTACATCTCTGATATATTTTTGTTATATTATTGGATATATTTGATATCTCTATGCATTTCTTTATTATATCTCCGCTCTCATTTCTTGCCAAAAATAATCCGGATCATACCATCACCTAAGAGCATTCTAGAGGAGGAATCTTCTAGAAGTATAACCTTCTAATAAGTCCTCTTACATTTATTATATCTAACTACCATAGTGAGCCTTATTTAATAATATAGTGGACCTAGTCCACCTTACATTGAATGGCCTCCACTATTATCACTATGGGCCCTCTACCCCCCCCACTACCTCTCTAGCTACCTTACATTAATGTAAGGTAGCTAGAGAGGTAGTGGGGGGGTGCAGAGGGCCCATAGTGATAATAGTGGAGGCCATTCAATGTAATGTGGACTAAGTCCACTATATTATTAAATAAGGCCCACTATGGAAGTTATATAAAATAAATGGGTAGTTAGATATAATAAATTTAAGAGGACTTCTTAGAAGGATCTACTTCTAGAAGATTCCTCCTCTAGAATGTTCTTAGGTGATGGTAGAACTATATAAAGGGGTTCAATCAATTTAATAGGACATGAAGAGAGTTATTGTGTTTGGAGAGGTATCTCAATAGGAGGATGCCCCCTCGAAGAGGCAAGTGAACATGAGAGGATCACTTCCATAATATGATCCATTGTATGGTGTTTCCCTACCTCAAGGGTTTCTATAATAAAGTTGTGGTTTTCTACATTGTTCTATGAATTTTTGTGGTATTTTTGTATGAAAGTAATTGGTTCTTAACAAGTGGTATCAGAGCACTTTCCTTGGTAGACATTGTGGGCAAATATTTTTTATTTTTGCAGATTTTCTTTTCGAAGAAGAAAAAAGAGGACCGCGAAATTCTATAACTTTTCAGTATATTTCCATGAAAATTTTGTAGAAACAGGTTGTATATCTGATTTCCTCTTATAAAAACACCCAATTTAAAAAAAAAAAAATCGTTCGAAACAAAGTCCGGGAAGTTAAGATATTGATGTTTTAAAATCTGTAATTTTTCAGGGTTTTTTTCGCGGATGGCGGTGCGATTTTTTTTTTTTTTTGTAGCATATAGAGGCCAAATTTGCCCAAAAAAATTACAAATCTGAGTTCCTCTCACAATTTCACCCAATTTCCAAAAAAAAATCAACCGAAACCGAGTCCTGGAAGTTAAGTTATGAGCATTTTAAATTTAACAGTTTTTCAGGGTTTTTTCGGAAAACGCCACAATTTTCTGCAGTAATTTATTGTTCTATTTTTTGGGTTTTTTTGTGATGACAGCGGGACTGCATAGTTCATAAATTTTCATAGGGTGATCATATGGTTATTTCTTCTTAAACCCTCAAATAAATTCTACAAATTACTAAAGCATTTAAAGCCCAATTGTTTGACACATTGAATCACAGATTGGATGGCTTTGTAGATGGTCTCAATGATAGTTTTTGTAGTATTCAAGATTCATTGGATAACATGTAGGATAGTTTTATTATGAAGGACCTTAGGGATGAATATAATCGAGAAATATATTCTTGGTATGATTTTGAGGCTGATTGCGATGATTGGTATATGGATAGTTGTCATTTTTAGGATGACAACCACTTCCATATTATATTCGATGACTCTACTCCACCTTCTGTAGAGAACATCAATGTACAACATCAAAAGCTAGCTACCAACGTCTAGCCTGCATATTCTATAGTGGTATTGTTCCTTCCAGATTAATCTTTGATCATCTCCCACTATGCGGATGGATATTCTTATTTGGATCCACATGATAGTTGTCAGTATTTGGATCCACAATGGCAGTTGGACTACTTTAGCATGGTGGCTTCCATTTCTCAATGGGACCCTGTTTCTCTAGTCTACTTCAGCACTATAGTAATACTTATCCATGGGACCCTAGTATATGGTTGTACATCAAGAGTTGAGGACAACGCTTTCATAAGGGGTATGGAATGTAAGGTAGCTATAGAGGTAGTGGGGGGGGGCAGAGGGCCCATAGTGATAATAGTGGAGACCATTCAATGTAAGGTGGACTAGGTCCACTATATTATTAAATAAGGCCCACTATGGTATTTAGATATAATAAATGGGTAGTTAGATATAATAAATGTAAAAGGAATTCTTAGAAGGTTCTACTTCTAGAAGATTCCTCCTCTAGAATGTTCTCAGTTGATGGTAGCACTATATAAAGGGGTTCAAGCAATGTAATGGGACATGAAAATAATTATTGTATTTGGAGCGGTAGCTCAATAGGAGGATTCCCCCTCGAAGAGGCAAGTGAACAAGAGAGGATACCTTCCATAAGAGGATCCATTGTATGGTGTTTCCCTACCTCAAGGGTTTATATAATAAAGTTGTGGTTTTCTATATTGTTCTCTGAATCTTTGTGGTATTTCTGTATGCATGTATTTTGTTCTTAGCAGGATCTGTTCCTCTCCTCTATGATTCCTTTTTTCCCCTGGACATTGATCTAACAATCCAGGATCCTCCCCAAAACCGATTTGATGGTTGTTGTCAGCCCTCCTCCTAATATTTTGACTTCTTCCACCTTGGAAGAATTTGTTAGTGTTCAAAGGCTTCGAACTTTGACCTTTCTCCTGCAAGTCCGCCTCTTGGATCTCGTCTTCTCTCCCATAAGAGTTATCTCTTCTGATATTTAGGACTTATAATGAGTCTGTCTCCCCCACACTCCTTGATTTATCTCTTCTGATATTTTTTATTTACTCAGTCTCCTAAGGGTCTCGACCCTTCTATTTACTTTCAAAGGAAAACTTCGTGCCCTCCTAGCAAACTTATGCTCAAAGAACACCTTGATGAGTATTTTCTACAAAGTGTTCAATATATCTATGAGTACCTTCCTCTAATACTCTTCTCCCTGAACTCGGCAAAGAGTTCTCTTTGTGCACACTTGCACTCCCTCAATGCCTAACTGGCACAACCCTATAGAGTTCTCAGTGACTCTATCTCTCTCTGAACTCAACAAAGATTTCTTCTTGTGCACTTCTTGAACTTTTGGTGATGAAGGTTCAACGGTATCTCTTTTGAGCTTATACAAGTTTAACTTAACTTTGTCAACTCACTCCTTGTAGACAATGTGCACTACTTGCACTCGAAAACTCAAAGAAGAGAAACAATTGAAACTTATTCAATACTTCACCAGTTTACGCATTCAAACCAATCTGATTTAAGAAAACGTTCATATTTCATTTTATTTCCAAGATATTCTCTTCTCTATAATGATTTTTGGGCACTAGCTCCTTTCTCTCAGTCCCCAATCCATGTGATCATAGGCCATGACCAAGTCCTAGATCACTAGGTGCTTACTCGGGCCTTCAGAAGATTTCAAGGCACCACACACAATCTCTCGGTGTTCCAAATTACCAAACTCGTGAACTAGGGTGGATCAACCATCCACATATACTCAACATTTGACAGCTGACACTTACTATGGAGCCTCAGGCATCTGAGTTATGGAACTTTGAAGCTTCGAGACTTCGGAGTATTTCACATACATGCATCCGAGCTATTAATCTCCAAACATTCCCAATCACCTTTGGTGACATCATTATGTCACATCACCTAATGTTTTCCAATTGTGGGGGCATGCAATGATGGTTTGGAGTAACCCACCTTTCATCCCCACAATTTTTCTGACATTGACACGTAACCCCTCAATGAAACCACGGTTTGGATTATGGGACCGCCTAGGAGAATTAACTCCCATGCAACTTGGGTCCCGACAATGCCTCATGGTCCTCAATCTTGATGTATCATGATCAATTCCAGTGTGGGTCCTCTGACCTTTAACTATGTTACATAACCTCAACCCCACTAGCCCTGCTCATACGGTAAGCCACATGGAAGAATACTAGCAGCTAATACATGGCCCATTCATATGGGTGACACATGTCACGTTCCAAATTCCATTTCAATTTTCCACAAGTTTGGAACCTACTTATACATGGCACACAACCCATGTGTCCATGTCACCTCCAAGTGATGTCATCATGACTCATTACTTCATCCCTTTGGATGCTTTCATCCTTCACTACTACATTTTACCTTTTAAACATTAGATTGATCCAACGGTCGAGCTCTCCTCTCTAGATCTACGGTGTAGATCCACTTCGAGGCTTCGGAGCTTCGAGCTTCAAGATTTCTCTTATTTTGCATCAACTTCACCGAAGTCGTGAAGTTTGAAGGGCTTCTAGGTTAACCCTTCTACACCTTCCCCAGATCTGATGACCATAGGGATTTCTCTTCCTTCCAAACAGATCCTACGGTGCATAACATACTCTGTTACTCTGTGGATTTCCAAAGGAATTCATGGCTATCTGCCTCACAAATTTACCAGATCTGATGGTTGTGAACGATTCTCCTTCTCCCAAACATATCTTAAGGTCCACATTCCTCTGTGGCCCAATGCCACTTCTATCATGGTTTTACTACACCGTTACTCCTCCTGAGCTTCGTAACATGACCAAGGTAACCTGTTGGCATTTAGGAACATTTTAAGGTTAGAAATTGGTCCTCCAGACACAATTTCCTCTTGAAACCTTGGGTCAAATGACCACTTACCTAGCCCATTTAGGATCAATGATGGAAACCTTGGCTCTGAACTTGAATTTATTCCATTCCGACAACAATTCATTTCTGAAACTTTTGCTTCAACTACCATTAACATAGCCCATCTAGGCTCAGTGTTGAAACCATGATCTGATACCAATTTGTACCATCCCCGACCATCAACAAGATGGACAATGCCACCTACACAAACTTAACTTAGCTGCGATACCAAACTGTAGCATTCCTGACCCTCCACAAAGATCGAGCAATTCCACTACTGCGAAATATTCCCATATAAATATAATATGCATTAAATCAAATTAACACATTTTAACATAGAGTTACTGTTACCATTCAGATTTAAATAGAATTAACAACAATTCATACATGCAACAGAACACATGATAACATTTGATCATTATGCATAACATAAAATTAAGCAGATAAATTATAGTTATCTTTCAACTGGAATAACATCACCAACTGCGTATAGACCTTCCACAAACCTCCCAGCCATAGACCGCACTACTCATCACTCTCAATAGTAGGTCACCCCTGAGATGGGACTAAGCTCCACCAGGCAAGGGAATCATAGGCTAGGAAAGGTCAATAGGAAGACACATTTTATGAGGATGGATTCTCTCCCAGGAGACACTTATGCCCACTACTCACAACCTCTCATTCCCCACATGCCTGTCCCATCCCAGGAGTATACACCTTCACTATCACACCAGACAGTCCTTCAACTGCTAAACCTCCCTTGCCTTAGGATTCAACAACAAGCTGGACCAGAATTCTATGAGCTCTATTGAAGCTACAAGACCCCTTCTAGAAGTTTTCATTTCCTCCACACACTCTCTCACCTAGAGAGAGTTACTCATAGGCCTGAAAACCTTCTTATTCAACCACAACCACCTCTCTCACATGGAGAGAGTTTTTCACATAGGCCTGACAACTTGCTTCTTCAACCACAACCACCTCTCTCACCTGGAGAGAGTGTTGCACATAGGCCCGACAACCTGCTTCTTCAAATCCATTCCATCACAAGGACAACTACAAGGCTCAATAAGGAACATAAAGAATCAAGCCACACTCAGTCCAAGAACTATGTGGCCACAACAATCAATAGTCATGACACACATGACACAGATAATACACATGATACTCGGGCTTCATAGAAAACGTAGATCAATCCATGGGTTCTCACTGGGTTCACAGGATACACAGGTCGGTTTTTCCCCCTTTCCGCGAGTGGTTTCTTGGGTGACCTTGGATGTATAAGGGTCGGTGATAGAGACCAATGAGTTCAGACTGAGAATGGGTAAATGGCAACACAAACAACCTTCACTGTGCATGGTTATGCAGATACAGAGGCAGAGGCCAAAACATAGATTTAGATGGCCCCTATCCACCTCGAACTCAAGTAGAGAGTGACAGACTAAGAGAGTGACCCCCAACATGGATGACTCATCTATTTTAACTGCATGCTCCCAATTCAACACTTTTCTTCCTGGTGCCGCATGAGTTCCACTTAGCACATGTTCCCTTTACAGGAACTTAGGACAACACTCAACATGTTCACCTTAGCCTTCAAGAAATGATAATAAATTATTATCCCCTTTAGAGGTAAGGCCCCTAGCTTAGCCCCTAGGCCTACATAGTTAGCCTCCTCCCTTACCCAACATTGTGGAATCTTATTCCCCCATCACTCTTTCTTCATGGTCAGTCTCTACGCAATGATGTTTATATTTTATTAATGATCTGCATAATTACATATAAAAAATCATGCTCCTGGCCTTTAACACCTAGGCTCTCTGACCTAATCACCAAATAATCCTCCTAACTTATTATAACTCATCTCACTAGCCTACAAAACATGTTTACAATACATAATATAACTGGGCTCATCATTGGGGATATTACACATGGGATTTGAGGACATACTAAAATGGAGCACTATTACACAGAAGAATCACTCTCTCTTGTTTTAGAGGTGTTATAGATATTTTTAACTGTTTAGTCATCAATTCCCAAGCATGTGTTGTTAAGAACCAAATATCAATATAGCATAGAAAATCCTCAGAAAAAGTACTCAACACCTTGAAAGAGAGATAATTTTAGATAATAAGCCTCTTCGAGGGGGAAACCTCCTTTTACCCCACTTAAATGTTCAAGTACAAGATGATTCAAAATGAAAATGTCTCCTTGGTATATATAGGAGACTAGGAGGTATAATTACA
>ML791974.1:80310-101067 GCA_009831015.1 Picea engelmannii | reverse complement strand
CAATCAAATATATCCAAATGCGTAATCAAGGTAAGATAATGCTCAAGAACATAGGTTCGAGACAACCTTTAGCAGTCATGTGATAAACCAGTGATCAAGTGTCTTTCAACAAATCAACCAAAAACGATGACAATCTAAGCAACAAAAGAGGTGTTTTTCACACTTGCAGTTGTGAAAACTGAAATGAAATTGAATTATAATTGTTGCAAAAATGAGACGAATGTCTAGGAGCACAATGCGACTATAATTTGTCGTAATACGACAAGGGGTGTAGGCAGCTTTTTGAGAGCAATAAAAAAAAAGGGGTTGGCTGCCAACACAAATGTAGCTACAACTTCCAAATATAAATGGAGGGATAAACCTACGAAAGGAAGATACAATCATCCAATATCAAGAGAGGTTTGACCTTTCCATCCTTTCCCCTTCCTTCCACCCAATAATATATGAGAGATAATAAAACTTTACTTTAAATTATGACCATCAACAACCATCACATTGAACCTAATAATGGTTCTTGAGACTTCTTCAACTTCTGCAATTATTCAATTCTTGGAATACTCTGATCCTCTAGATAATATTACTTAATGTATTATCCAAAACTCCTCCAAGTTTCACTCCTTGAATCCTTCCATAAAAGGAGTTATAGATAAAATGGTAGACATTATTCAATTTTTGTTTATTTAGGAGAGAGAATTTGTACAACATGCCCCACGCTCAATTTTTAACATCATATTCTAAAATTTGTACACAGGAAACCAAATCCCATACTCTTTCCATTTCGATTGGTACAAGTTGCAGAGGTTAGGTGTTGGTCTTCAACGTGACTTGCATAGGTTTTTGACCTATCTCCAACATGACTCACAGAGGTTGGTGATTTCTTCTTCCTATTCTTCCTCTTTCTATTTCATTTAGAGTTCTAGTTACTAGTGATTGTACTTTCACCAGAGGCGGGAGAAGGAGGAGAAAATAACTTTGTTGACAAAGAAACATCAACAGGGTGCTCATGACTTAAGGTGCTTAACTGAGAAGTGTCAATAGAATTTGGGACATTTGGAATGGTACTCGACCAAATTGGTAATCCCACATTCAACCCAGGAATGTACAAAGTGGCCATCAAAGGGACACCAACATTTCCGAAGAAAGGAAATGCACAAGAATCCCCTTGCGAAGGGGTTCCTTGGTTGGTATCATCAGAAAATTTATCCATGAATATCTTATGCAGAGGTTCTCCCCTTGCAGGATCATTCAAATGCGTAAAAGTCTCACACACTGACTTTGAAGAACTAGTGTTATAAAAAACACGGCTATAAAGAGGCGGCTCCTCGTTTCTAAGCGGAAGACTGAAAAGTCCTCTCAACTGACCGAGTGGGCGGTCTACCACCCTAGTTCAGAGACCCAAAGCCGCTAATGACTAACTCACTATGGAAAACTAGGGAGCACAGAGCACACACTAAAAGTTCCTAAAGGAAAATCAAGCAAACGACTAACTAGTTGGAAGAACAGTGACACCAACCAACACTAGAGAAACTTACCGGTGCAAGTGCAACTCAAATACAGAAGCACCCTCCGGGTATATTTTGAAAAGCGTGGCCCAATGTCTTCCCTAGGTACTGTGATATACCCTCGCGGTCACCTGTGTAAGTCCCTAAAATAAAGGCAACTAGGTTGTCAGCTCATGAACAATCACCAGGTGGGTACAGTCGACATTCGGGTGGACCATAATGAGCAGGATATCAAGCCCAAAACCTATCAAGGGTATCGAAAGCAAGTGTTCCAGAAGACAACTGAGGACCTCGAACGAATTCGCGACCCACGAAGCTCCGTGGCAAATGCAATCAACGGAATCCCAAGACAAGTCCTCTATATGCGTTCCCCACTATGATTGGTCTGACTTTGGAAGGGTTAACTCCGCTACCTTTCTGCATGCAACCTCGTGTTTAACCCCTGTGTTAGAGGGGGGTCCCGAATAATTTCCACATTACTGGAATTCTACACTCCTTAGCATAGATTTGTATGTTTGTTTATAGCCTTGAAGAGTTTCCTCTCCAACCTAAATCAAGGCTCTAGCCTAATCTAGTTGATGGACCCTACAAAGATAAAGTCTAGTAAATTTTAATTAGCGTTCTTTTTACTGTCTTGATTTACTCAAAAGGGTACAGTAGTGCAACTGATGGTGTTAAGACTCTTGCGAAAAATGATGAATTTTATATGAACACTGACAAAGAATGATTATTATTTTTTTTATTTTTTTAAAGTGCTTTTAAGATGAGAAGAAAACACAACACCATGCTAATTTCTTTTCTTTTTCAAATAACAATGCAAAGATAATGCCAAGAAAGAAAAAGATGTAACAAACTAAGTTTTTTTTTTTTTTATATTTTCTTCCAATAAAAGCAAAAATAACAAAAGATTCTAAAAGAAACTGATGAATGCACGATTCATGGCCATGAGGGGGAATTCTTTTTCAAAATGCACCTCATTTTTCTTAAAATTTCAAGCTAAAAATAAGTTAAAAAAGCTAGGAAACACAAAAGATATTTTAAATGAAAAATAAAGCTATGTTGGAATACATACTAGGCTAAAACTTCTTATGAAAGAGACCAGAAAGAAACAAGAAAAACCTGGGAAGTAAAAACTTGACAGGGAAGAGGATGTTTGCCTCCTCAAAAGTTTCTAGAAAAACACACGACTGTCACTTCAACAAACAACGTATGCACACGGGCTGCCAAAAGACACGATGCGTATGCACGCATGTAGGCCCACTACAGGCTGCGTGTGCCTCTATTTCTCCTCAAAAGAAGCAATACAAGCAGCTAAGCTCAGGTAGGGAGTACTGGTATTGAGAACCAGAATCCCTTGAAGACACAGAAACTTACATTGACAGAAAAAGATGCATGGAAAAAGTTGATCTGAGGTTTTTACTTGACTATGGATTATTCAATTAGAGACCTAGAAGGACCCAAAAGATCCCTGAGAAGGATCACTTATGTAGGGGAGAGGATGACTGCCTCTTCCTGAGAAGGATTACCTGGGTTCTCAGACACGCAGCGAACACTTCATCAGTAGGTGTATGCATGGGTGTTGTGTGAAGGTAGGGTGCATGTACACACATGCAAGCCTTATACAGGTTGTGTGTACCTCTATGACTCTCGAAAAGAAAATGCATCCAAGCAAAGAAAGCAGGGATTACTGGTATGGAAGACCAGAATCCATACTAGCTCAGACTCTTGCAGAAACTCAGAAAAAGGTGATGAAACCAATTTAAAAATACCAAAAAGTATCCCTAGAAAACCCAAGAGATCCCCAGTATGGTCGCCAATTCTTTTGTGGGTGGGAAATCCCTCCTACGTACTAGCACTAAGGGTTTTATCATGCATGCAGAAATGACCTAAAAATTCTTACTTTTTACCATCATACCATGCCTATACCCCCATTACTCATATGTAAATGCAAGTCTCAAGAGATTAAGTTGACGTACCTTATTCTTTATGTTTGATGTCGATCCCTTTTCACACTTGGTCATTCTTTGACTGCAACTCTCCTCCCAATGCTGACCTGCATTCACTAAAGACAAACAAAGAACTCCACATGCATTTAATATATGAACTAATGGGTTAGATATTTAATCAATCACACATTCAATATTCCAATAATGACAATCTCATATGGCGGGACAAGAAAAACAATTATTTTATTAACTTCACAATGATACCTTACAATGATAAAGTCAGCTACTTCTCCTCGATCCTGGTCCTAGGCTCTTCTTCCACTGTCTTCCAACTGCTTTTCTCTATACTTCTCTTTGCACAAGGATTGCTAAAGGTTGGGACAAATGGAATGCTCAATTGGGTATAGTTTATTTACTATGGTTCTCCTCCTTTGAAATGGGACCCCTAACCCTTCTTTTACAGGCTAGAAGAAGCTAGGTATTTGGTCGAGTGACCAGCCATGCATGGCCGAAAGGTTTAGTTAACTTACCCAAAGCTGTGTGTTTCGTCAACAACTTTCCTTTTTCTGTGCTTTTGTAGGTACACGCGGGTTGTCTTGGGTCAGCTAGCATGTACACACGTGCAGTAATGGAGCAGGGCGTGTGGGTCTTTTAAAAAGGGGTTTTTAAGAAGAGGTGTTCAACATTGTTTTGGCAGAGAAGGAATTTGAGATGGCCTGATGCCAGGTAAGCATGTCTAGTGAAAATTAGGGTTATAACATTCTTGTTGGAGTTTTACTCTTCTTTTTGTTTACTCTACTTCTGGGGTTCGGTTTTATAAATCCATCCTCATCCTGATGTGGTTTGGGGATTTTTGATTCCTATTTTTTATTAAGAGGTCATCCTCTGATTAGGTGTCCATGTTCATGGAATCTTATGCATATTAAGGGAGTCTGTTCATAATCTATGTTTTGGATCCATTCCTCATCCCTGAATTCTAGACTTATGGCTTCTGGGAGTGCTCTTGACACATCCATCTTTATGCAGATTCTTGCGTAAGATGTTTATCTCCCTCTTAGGGTGGCTTCTGAGGTATTCACGTATTTGTCCAGTTTGTTTCCTATTTCTTTGAATGTAGAGGGAAACTAGTAGTCTAATGGTAAGGAATAAAATCTCAACCAGACCGACACCTTTTTGAAAGTCTCTTTTTCTGGGGAGAAATTTTCCTTCCATGGCTGCATGTATAGTCCTGTTGAGGCATGGAAATAATCCCCCCCCCCGCTCAAAGACTCTATCCTTGTCTTCCAAGTTCATGAATACTGTTTTGAAGAAGCCTTTCGAGCCCAAGGGGATCTCCACTTCTCCGCTTGGCTTCTAGTGATATTTAATCGAGTTGCACAACATTTTTTCTATGGGCCACAAACCCATAAAATTTCATATTAGAGCATGCGTCTTCATCTGGTCCCTATAGAGTTGCGTTTACAGATCCTCTAGTATCACCTTGGGCATCATTGTTGTTTTGGGTTTATACGGGTTGCGCCCTTTTGTCCCATTTGTCTTCATTGTGTGTTGCGCCTCACCTTGAGTTTCTCTAGCTTCTTCCCCCATGCACTCGCTTTTTCCCTTGTTCATTTCCTGACCTTTTTCTGGGTCTGATCCTGAGGTTCCTGTCATTGGTGCCTTGAAAACTATGCCTCTCGGCTCTTTCCCCCTTTCCACCACTACCTATTTGTATGAGGGGGTTCCCTTACCCCACCCTTTGGTGCTAATGTTGTCCTATGTTATGGCCGTGAATTCCAAACCCTAGCTTGCAGTTTCTCCAAACCCTAGCAGTGTCTACTGGGGAAAAGGATTAAATGTATTCAGTTTGGTATTTAATATTACAAATTTAGTATTTGATTAATTATGTTATAATATAATTCAATTTAATTGTATTATAATATGATTAATTATATCCAAGGAGAACTTAGGATTATCAATACCCATTAATACCTAAGCCTCCGGACTTTGACGAAGATTCTTCATTAGGATTTTATGAATATAACCAAATCTACTGAATGTCAGAGTTTTGGAGACAGTCCCACTCATCTTGTGCCTTTATGTAAATATAATTTATTATACCATCATATAATATAATTAATTCCTATTAACGTTTATTATAACGTTGGGATATGTGAAAATAGGTTTGTCCTTCGACCGTTTTTCTCTTACACTCTATCTTCTCCAACGTCCCTGAGTCTCGAAGCTTCAAATTCCCAAAGGGTCCACAACGACACATGGCTTCACATTACATATTAAATTAAAAAGGGAAAATAGGGTTTTTACTTAATTATGTGCCAATATAACAATAACTCATTTAAAATATATAATATTATATTACATCTTTTTTTTTTTGGAGATTGCACCCAGGTTTACAAGGTTTGCAATAATTTATTAATATTTGAAAATGAGAGAGAGAGATAAAACTTCTGGTCAATCTCCTTTGGCTCTCCAACACATCCTTTATGCTCAAATATCCTCAAGCCCCAAATTCCTGAAACCCCAAAGTGGCTTTGTTTATACACCTTTTCACATTATTTAATAATTTAAAAAGATTTGGCTGCATTCACGTGTAACCATTTTAATGAGCCTTAAAATAATATAATATATTGTTTATATTCCTTTAAGATTGTTCCCAGGTTTTAAATTCTCCAATATTATATTTAATAATTGAAAGGAGAGAGGGAGTGCTCTCTGGGTCAATCTCCTCCAACTCTTCCATGCAACTCTTCATTCTCAAACATCCAGAGTCTCGAAGCCCCGGAGTTCTAGAGTCCCGAAGGAGACCCACTTGTTATTACATTGCGGTTTATATACAATGAAAATAATTTAGATTATAATATAATATATATTATATTAAAGTTATATTATATTTAATTATGTTAATTGATCGCATTGAATACACTAATTTAATAATTATATTTATTACATATGCAACCTTGCTTAGGGAAAGAAATGGTTCGGGTACTCAATGACTTTGGCTCCTGGAATCCCATTACCCAAACATCCTAGAGCCCCAAAGTTCCAAAGACCACGAGAAAGTTAAAGGATTTGGTCACCATTTATTCCCCGGTGTGTTTGACATTAAAATGATAATAATAATTATATTCTTTTGGTCTCATTTCTATTACACTCCAGGAAATTTAGCCTCCATTTTCAGAATAATGAAATAACAACAACAACAACAACAACAACAACAACAACAACAATAATAGTTATAATAATAATAATAAACATATGTATATAAACATATATACATATATTTTGTGGGTGGGAAATCCCTCCTATGGACTAGCATTAAGGGTTTTTATCATGCATGAAGAAATGATCTAAAGATTCTTACTTCTTACCATCATCCCATGCCTAAACCCCCATTACTCATGTGTAAATACAAGGCTCAAGAGACTAAGTTGACGTACCTTATTTTTCTTGTTCGATATCGATCCCTTTTCGTGCTTAGTCGTTCTTTGACTACAACTCTCCTCCCAATGCTGACCTGGATTCACCAAAAGACAAACAAAGAAATCCACATGCATTTGATCTATGAACTAATGGGTTACAGATTTAATTAATCATACAATCAATATTCAAATAATGACAATCTCATATGGCAGGATGGGAAAAACACTTATTTTATTAACTTCACAATGATACCTTACAATGATAAAGTCGGCTACTGCTCTTCGATCTTGGTCCTGGGCTCTTCTTCCACTGTCTTCCAACTACTTTTCTCTATACTTCTCTTTGCACAAGGATGGCTAAAGGTTGGGACAAAGGGAATGCTCAATCGGGTATAGTTTCTTTACTATGATTTTCCTCCTTTCAAATGGGATCCCTATGCCTTCTTTTATAGATTAGAAGGAGCTAGGTATTTGGTCAAATGACTGGCCATGCATGGACGAAAGGTTTAGTTAACTTCCCTAAAGTTGTGTGTTCCGTCAACAACTTTCCTTTTTTTGTGCTTTTGTAGGTACACGTGGGATGTCTTGGGTCAGCTAGCATGTACACGTGTGCAATAATGGAACAGGGTGTGTGGGCCTTTATAAAAGGGGTTTTTAAGAAGAGTTGTTCAGTAGTGTTTTCGCAAAGAAGGAATCTAAGATGGCCTGATGCCAGGAAAGCATGTCTAGTGAAAATTAGGGTTATAACAACCCCCCCTAATGTGTGAGGTCAGAAGAGCATCTGATGGACGAAATACATTAACAATCTTCACCAATGATCCAAACAAGTGAGCACAGGGACCAGAAATTGGGAGGTGCCTTTTGCAAAATAATAATTGTCTCACTGAGGCAGGCATACCCATGCTCGAGATGAAATAAAATCATGGCTACGAATCAAATACACTGTAGATCCATATCATATAACTATATAAAGTGTAGCCACAAGCAATACACAGTGGTGCTACATCTCGAAATAAAAAATATATACATGTAGAGTATCTATCTTCTAGAACCTGATAAGGCTCGATGGCTGGAGATGAGGTCTTAAGAGCTTGAGCAACAACTTCAAAATATTCAAAACAATGACTTCACTACCCAGAGGTCTTCGATGGCTCGTCGAGAGAAACATGGAGCCGACAGTAAACCAGAGACGCAGGTATGGAAATGTGATTAATAAGACACACAATGGTAACGTCCTTTGATGTATGTTTTACAAGCCCAGAGAATGTAAGCTCGACGATTTTTCATATTTAGAGAGTCTGAAAAAATGTAAAAGGAGACTCCAATGGGGTACCTTTTTCGAAGGTAGTCTAGTTGGTTCAAAAAAGGGGTAAACTAGCACCGACAAGACGTCTATTCAAAACCATTTTAACAAGTGTGATAAAGATAAGATCACTCGACATTTTTTTCATTTTTAGGGAGTCTAAAAAAAACTTAACTATGGGCTTCGTCAGGAATGTTCTTCTGGACCATTTTAACGAGTGTGAAAGAATAAGGTCACTCGACGATCTTTTTAATTTTAGGGAGTCTAAAAGAGCTTAACTATGGACTTTGTGTGGGTTCCTTTTTCGTAAATTTAGTCCCTTAGGCCCGAAAAAGGGTTAAAATTATACCTAAGAATACTCTTCTAGGGATCCGAAGCCTCTAGAGTATACCTTTGTTCATACAGTTGACCATCTAGACCAAAAAAAGGGGTAAAATACCGCTGGATAGACGTGACTTCAAATTTTAGTTTAACGAGCATGAAAGCCCACAAGATCGCTCGACAATCTTTTCATGTTTAGAGGGTCTGAAAAGGGCTTAAAATAAGACCCATTATGTTTTGGGAGTCCCGAGGGTGAGGTCAAGAGTGATAAAGAGTCATACAAATGAGGCTCAAACTCGTCATCAGGAAAAACTAAAAGGACTCCCAAGCCTGCAATCATTAGTAATAGCATGGACAACATAATACAACTAGGATCTACCTAGGGCATCCATGTTCTGGTAAGCTCTACCACCAAATCGCGACACTTATAAAGAAGCAATGATGGTTCTATGTTGCAACCTGGTGGGATCGATCCTATGGCAAAGGGATAAAGACAACGAGACACAAAATTAGGGGTGGAAACCTAACTTATATGCTCAAGTTGACCATCTGAGATTTTTACCAACGGACTATCAAAAGTGACACAAAACTCCAAAAAATGTCATGATACCTGAATGTAACTTTCAATAGAAACTCTTGAATCACTCTAAATGGTTTTCAATTCAGAGAAACTGATAAGGGGGGTCAAAAAAGTAACAAAAATGGGCCAAAAAGTCTATAAATAGAAGTTGGCAGCTCATTATCACTATTACTGATTTGGAAATTGACTTTGGAGAAAAAAAACCCCTTTGGTAAAAGTCGTGATTCCGAGAGCTACAGTGGACAAAACGACCATCCGTCTGGACCAAGTAAGCATAAACTACCTCCTTTTTCCTTTTAATTCTTTAAATATGCATTTAATTTGGTTTTTTTGGGGGGTGTCGACCCTTGGTCCACACGGGTTGTCTTATGACAGCCCACGTGTACACTCACTCTGTCTGATGTTAGAGTGCGTGTACATGTGACTATCATCAAAACAACCCACATGGACCCTCCAATGAGTGAAAAAAAAAAAGTTTAATGACCAAAATTTACTTTAGATTTTTTTCCTCCTCCTTGTCCACAAACTTTCGAAGTTGTGGATCTTATGCCACCTATCCTCCTTGATGATGGATCCAACGGTTGCTGGTCCTTCTCACTCATATCTAACAGATGGAATCTGTTCCTCTCCTCTGTACTTCCTTTCTTCTGTTGGATGTTGATATAATGATCTAGTCTCCTCCCCACAACTGATGTGATGGATGTTGTCACTCCTCCTCTTGAGCTTTTGACTTCTTTAGCCTTGGAAGATTTTGTCAGTGTTCAAAGGCTTGGGCCTTTGAACTTTCTCCTGCGACTCTGCCTCTTGGATATCGTCTTCTCTATCGTAAGCGTTATCTCTTATGAGATTTAAGACTTAGAATGAGTCAATCTCCCATGCACTCCTCACATTATCTCTTCTGATATTTTTTATTTACTCAGTATCCTAAGGGTCTCGGCCCTTATGTTTCCTTTCAAAGGAAAACTCCGTGCCCTCCTGTAAACCTTATGTTCAAAGCACACCTTGCTGAGCATTTTCTACAGAGTGTTCAACAACTCCGTGAGTATCTTCCTTTGATACTCTTCTCCCTGAAATCGACGAAGAGTTCTCTCTATGAAACTAAATAATTTCATACAGAAATACCAAAAATATTCAGAGAACAATATATAAAACCACAACTTTATTATAGAAACCCTTGAGGTAGGGAACCACTATACAATGGGTCCTATTATGGAAGGGATCCTCTCCTGTTTACTTTCCTCTTCTAGGGGGCATCCTCCTATTGAGCTACCACTCCAAATACAATAATTCTCTTCATGTCCCATTACATTGCGTTAACCCATTTATATACTGTTAACATGATCTAGGTGGATATCGGTGGCCACCCACCTTTTCAAACTGGCTCAAAATAGTTTTCTGGCAATTTTGACATTTTACTATTTTTAGCAGTTTTAACTTCCAGGGTCATTTTGAGGGCCTGACTGAATATTTTTTGGGATCGATATTCTCAATGATATTTGTAGTCATGATTGGTCCCCAAAAATGAATCTCCTCGACTATACCTTTCCAATGGCCTATCATACACCTAAAATGAAGATCATATGGAGAAGTTACGACCCCGACAACTTGATGTACTAACTTACCCAAACGCGTCCCACATGAATTTTGGCGCTTCATATCCCAGGGTTAGGTTTTTGGATGTCCAAGATTTTTGGCATTCCTATATATTGTAAAAATTCCTTCAGAGCCTCATTGTAAATATCTTCTTGCGAATGCGAGTAGCCATCACATCTCTTCTCAGAGATAAGCTACCACAATTCTAGCGAGTCTTTCACTCTTTATTTTTACAGTCTCTGTACATTTCTTTCATTAATAGAAATCATGTATTACTGTATATCTATGTTTATGGCTACATCTTTGATATATTTTTGTTGTAATATTGGATATATGTGATATCTTTGTGCATTTCTTTATTAAATCTCCGCTCTCATTTCTTGCCGAAAATAATCCGGATCATACCATCACCTAAGAACATTCTAGAGGAGGAATCTTCTAGAAGTATAACCTTCTAATAAGTCCTCTTACATTTATTATATCTAACTACCATAGTGGGCCTTATTTAATAATATAGTGGACATAGTCCACCTTACATTGAATGGCCTCCACTATTATCACTATGGGCCCTCTGCACCCCCCCCCCCCCACTACCTCTCTAGCTATGTTACATTAATGTAAGGTAGATAGAGAGGTAGTGGGGGGGTGAAAAGGGACCATAGTGATAATATTGGAGGCCATTCAATGTAATATGGACTAAGTCCACTATATTATTAAATAAGGCCCACTATGGAAGATATATAAAATAAATGGGTAGTTAGATATAATAAATTTAAGAGGACTTCTTAGAAGGATCTACTTCTAGAAGATTTCTCCTCTAGAATGTTCTTAGGTGATGGTAGAACTATATAAAGTGGTTCAAGAAATGTAATAGGACATTTAGAAAATTATTGTGTTTGGAGCGGTAGCTCAATAGGAGGATGCCCCCTCGAAGAGGCAAGTGAACAAGAGAGGATCACTTCCATAATATGATCCATTGTATGGTGTTTCCCTACCTCAAGGGTTTCTATAATAAAGTTATGGTTTCCTACATTGTTCTCTGAATGTTTTTGGTATTTTTGTATGAAAGCAATTGGTTCTTAACAAGTGGTATCAGAGAAATTTCCTTGGCAGACATTGTGGGCAAATATTTTTTATGTTTGCAGTTTTTTTTTTCGGAGAAGAAAAAAGAGGATCGCGACATTCCAGAAATTTTCGGTATATGTATATGCAATGTTTGTATAAACAGGTTTTATATCTGATTTCCTATTATAAAAACACCCAATTTAAAAAAAAAATCGTTCGAAACGAAGTCCGAGAAGTTAAGATATTGAAGTTTTAAAATCTGCAATTTTTAAGAGTTTTTTCCGCGGACAGTGGTGCGATTTCTTTTTTTATTTTTGTAGCATATAGAGGCCAAATTTACCCAAAAAAATTACAGATCTAAGTTCCTCTCACAACTTCACCCAATTTCCAAAAAACAATCAGCTGAAACAGAGTCCGGGAAGTTAAGTTATGAGCATTTTAAATTCAACAGTTTTTCAGGGTTTTTCCGGTAAACGCCACGATTTTCTGCAGTAATTTATTGTTCTATTTTTTGGGTTTTTTCGTGATGATGGTGGGACTGCATAGTTCATAAATTTTCATAGGTTGCTCAAATGGTTATTTCTTCTGAAACCCTCAAAGAAATTATACACATTACTGAAGCATTTATAGACCAATTGTTTGACACATTGAATGACATATTGGATGGCTTTGTAGATGGTCTCAATGATAGTTTTCATAGTATTCAAGATTCATTGGATAACATGTAGGATATATTTATTATGAAGGACCTCAGAGATGAATATAATCAAGAAATATATTCTTGGTATGATTTTGAGGCCGATTGCGATTATTGGTATATGGATAGTTGTCATTTTTGGGATGACAACCACTTCCATATTTTATTTGATGACTCTACTCCACCTTCTGTAGAGAACATCAATGTACCACATCAGGAGCTAGTTACCAACATCTAGCCTGCATATTCTACAATGGTATTGTTCCTTCCAGATTCATCTTTGATCATCTTCCACTATGTGGATGGATATTCTTATTTGGATCCACATGATAGTTGTCAGTATTTGGATCCATAATGGAGGTTGGACTACTTCAACATGGTGGCTTCCATTTCTCAATGGGACCCTATTTCTCTAGTCTACTTCAACACTATAGTAATATTTATCCATGGGACCCTGGTATATGGTTGTACATCAAGCGTTGAGGACAATGCTTTCATAAGGGGTATGGAATGTAAGGTAGCTATAGAGGTAGTGGGGGGGAGTAGAGGGCCCATAGTGATAATAGTGGAGGCCATTCAATGCAAGGTGGACTAGGTCCACTATATTATTAAATAAGGCCCACTATGGTATTTAGATATAATAAATGAGTATTTAGATATAATAAATGTAAGAGGAATTCTTAGAAGGTTCTACTTCTAGAAGATTCCTCCTCTAGAATGTTCTTAGGTGATGGTAGCACTATATAAAGGGGTTCAAGCAATGTAATGGGACATGAAAATAATCATTGTATTTGGAGCGGTAGCTCAATAGGAGGATGCCCCCTCGAAGAGGCAAGTGAACATGAAAGGATCCCTTCCATAAGAGGATCCATTGTATGGTGTTTCCCTACCTCAAGGGTTTATATAATAAAGTTGTGGTTTTCTATATTGTTCTATGAGTCTTTGTGGTATTTTTGTATGCAAGTATTTCATTCTTAACAGGATTTGTTCCTCTCCTCTGTGCTTCCTTTGTTCCACTGGATGTTGATCTAACGGTCTAGGCTCCTCCCCACAACTGATCTGATGGTTGTTGTCACCCCTCCTCCTAATATTTTTACTTCTTCCGCCTTGGAAGAGTTTGTTAGTGTTCAAAGGATTCGGCGTTTGACCTTTCTCCTACAAGTCCACCTCTTGGATCTCGTCTTCTCTCCTGTAAGAGTTATCTCTTCTGAGATTTAGGACTTAGAGTGAGTCTGTCTCCCACACACTCCTTGTGTTATCTCTTTTGATATTTTTTATTTACTCAGCCTCCTAAGGGTCTTGACCCTTCTATTTACTTTCAAAGGAAAACTTCGTGCCCTCCTAGCAAACTTCTGCTCAAAGCACACCGTGATGAGCATTTTCTACAAAGTGTTCAATATCTCTGTGAGTATATTCCTCTGATACTCTTCTCCCCGAACTCAACAAAGAGTTCTCTTTGTGCACACTTGCACTCACTCAATGCCTAACTTACAGAGCCCTATAGAGTTCTGAGTGACTCTATCTCTCTCCAAACTCAACACAGAGTTCTTCTTGTGCACTCCTTGAACTTCTGGTGATGAAGGTTCAATGGTATCTCTCTTGAGCTTATATGAGTTTAGCTTACCTCTGTCAACTCACTCCTTGTAAACAATGTGCACTACTTGTGCTTGAAAACTCAAAGAAGAGAAACAATTGAAACTTATTCAATACTTCACCAGTTTACGCATTCAAACCAATCTGATTTAAGAAAACATTCATATTTCATTTTCTTTCCTAGATATTCTCTTCTCTGTAATAATTTTTGGGCACCAACTCCTTTCTCTCATTCCCCAATCCATGTGATCACGGGACATGACCAAGTGCTAGATCACTAGTTACTTACTCGGGCCTTCGGAAGATTTCAAGACACCACACACAATCTCTTGGTGTTCTAGATTACCGAACTCGTGAAGTAGGGCGGATCAACCGTCCACATATACTCAGCATCTGATGACTGACACTTACTATGGAACCTCAGGCGTCTAAGCTCTAAAACTTTGAAGCTTCGGGACTTTAGATTATTTCACATACGTGCATACAAACTATCAATCTCCAAACATTCCCAATCACCTTTGGTGACATCATTACGTCACATCACTTAATGTTTACCAATTTTGGGGGCATGCAACAATGGTTTGGAGTAACCCTCCTTTCATCCCGCAATTTTTCTGACACTGACACGTAACCCCTCAGTGAAACCACGGTTTGGATTATGGGACTGCCTGGGAGAATGAAATCCCATGAAACTTGGGTCCTCGCAATGCCTCCTGGTCGTCGATCTTGATTTATTGTGATCAATTCCAGTGTGGGTCCTCTGACCTTTAACTATGTTACATAACCTTGACCCCACTAGGCCTGCTCATATGGTAAGCCACATGGCATAATACTAGCGGCTAATACGTGGCCCATTCAGATGGGTGACAGGTGTCACATTCCAAATGCCATTTCAATCTTCCATGAATTTGGAAGCTACTTATACATGGAACACAACCCATGTGTTCATGTCACCTCCAAGTGACATCATCATGACTCATTACTTAAGCTCTTCAAAAGATTTCATCCTTCACTACTGCGTTTTACCTTTTTAACATTGGCTTGATCCAACGGTCAATCTCTCCTCTCCAGATCTACGGTGTAGATCCACTTCGAGGATTCAGAGATTTGGGCTTCAGGATTTCTCTTATTTTGCATCAACTTCACTGAAGTCGTGAAGTCCAAAGGGCTACCAAGTTAACCTTTCTACACCATCCCCAGATCTGATAGCCGTAAGGGATTTCTCTTCCTTCCGAACAGATCCTACGATGCATAACATACTCTGTTACTCTGTGGATTTCCAAAGGAATTCACGGCTAACCGCCTCACAAATTTACTAGATCTAACAGTCGTGAAGGATTCTCCTTCTCCCAAACATATCTTAAGGTCCACATTCCTCTACTTCCCAGTGCCACTTCTATCATGGTTTTACTACACCGTTACTCCTCCTGAGATTTGTAACATGACCAAGGTAACCTGTTGGCACTCATGAACATTTTAAGGTTTGAAATTGGTCCTCTAGAAAAAATTTCCTCTTGAAACCTTGGGTCAAATGACCACTTATCCAACCCATTTAGGATCAATGCTTGAAACCTTGGCTCTGAACTTGAATTTTGTCCATTCCGACAACAATTCTTTTCTCAAACTTTTGCTTCAACTACCATTAACATATCCCATCCAGGATCAGTGTTGAAACCATGATCTCATACCAATTTGTACCATCCCTGACCATCAACAAGATGGACAATTCCACCTACACAACCTTAACTTAGCTGCGATACCAAACTGTAGCATCCCCGACCCTCCACAAAGACCGAGCAATGCCACTACTATGAAATATTCACATATAAATATAATATGCATTAAATCAAATTAACAAATTTTAACATAGATTTATTGTTACCATTCAGATTTAAATAGAATTAAAAACAATTCATACATGCAACAGAACACATGACAACATTCCATCATTATGCATAACATAAAATTAAGAAGATAAATTATACTTATCTTTCAACTGGAATAACATCACCAACTGCGTGCAGACCTTCCACAAACCTTCCATCCATAGAGTGCACTACTCATCACTCTCATCATTAGGTCACCCCTGAGCTGGGACTAAGCTCCACCAGGAAAGGGAATCATAGGCTAGGCAAGGTCAATAAGAAGACACAGTTTATGAGGATGGATTCTGTCCTAGGAGAAACTTATGCCCACTGCTCACAAACTCTCATTCCCCACATGCCTGTCCCATCCCAGGAGTATACACCTTCACTGTCACACCGGACAGTTCTTCAACTACTAAACCTCCCTTGCCTTGGGATTGAACAACATGCTGGACCAGAATTCTCTGAGATCTATGGAAGCTACAGAACCCCTTCCAGAATTTTTCATTTCCTCTGCACACTCTCTCACCTAGAGAGAGTCGCTCATAGGCCCGACAACCTACTTCTTCAACCACAACTAACTCTCTCACCTGGAGAGAGTGTTGCACATAGGCCTGACAACTTGCTTCTTCAACCACAACCACCTCTCTCACCTGGAGAGTGTGTTTCACACAGGCTTGGCAACCTGCTTCTTCAAATCCATTCCATCACAAGGAGGACAACTGCAAGGCTCAACAAGGAACATAAAGAATCAAGCCACACTTAGTCCAAGAATTGTGTGGCCACAACAACCCACAATCATGACACACATGACATAGATCATACACATGATACTCGGGCTTCATAGAAGATGCAGATCAGTCCATGGGTTCTCACTGGGTTCACAGGACACACAGGTCGTTTTTTCCCCCTTTCCGCGAGTGGTTTCTTGGGTGACCTCAGATGTATAAGGGTCGGTGATAGAGACCAACGAGTTCAGACTGAGAATGGGAAAATGGCAACACAAACAACCTTCATTTTGCGTGGTTATGCAGATATAGAGGCAAAGTCCAAAACACGGATTTAGACGGCCCCTATGTAACAAGCCTCCTAGTTAAGGACAACTACTCTGTCAACCGGTGCAATTTTTTTTGTTTTTTTTGTTTTTTGTGTTTGTTAAAGTGTGTGTGCGCGTGTAGAAGAAACAACCCCCTCGACTCTACATCACCACTCAAACCAACAAGAAGCAAGTAAGAGGAACACAATCAAGACGACCTGACATATCACAGTGACAACAAGAATTAAACGCCCCTAGACATAAGGTGTGCAACTAGCAGCTGTAAGCAGAAAAAGACACCAGGGGTTAGGCACAGTACTGTCACAGAATGAAAGAATCCAACAGTAGAGTCGCAGTAGTGGAAATTTGCCTTTAAATATCTTGAGACTACTGATACGGCTCAGAGTGTGTCGCAAGAGTGGAACTGTGCCTTTAAACAACCCGAGACTCTTGATACGACACTGGATTCCTTCCACCGGATTACCCACAGACATAAATACTAAGCTACAAGAGGAGTCTATATCCCGCCCGACACGGACAGACTACACAATACAAAACCACCAAGTACTACATATCCGGGACAAACATGACCTCTACGGGAGATGCAAGTCAGGAGGACTCCAATCGACCTATCATACTTGGGACCTGAAGACATCAATCAAGACCAATTGCTCCATTAATTATCATAGGTACCAAATGCTCATCACGAACACTTCGATTAATCCAAGGTTGAAATTGCGATTCTACCGTCATTATTAACGTTGCAAATAAAAACGAAAATTATTATTGCATTTGGACAGTTTTTCCATTGTAATTAAGCCATATTATTATCGTGGTTTAAGCTTCAACCTTAGAATTCAAATTAACGATAATAACATTAAATAAACAAGTTAGAATAGCAGTTTGAGCATCATCATCACGTGGTAAATTTTAACAATATCAACACTAAATTAACAAGGTTAACATGGTAGCTTAAGCACCATTATTACATTTCATTCAAACCTCAATAGCACAAATTAGACAAGGTTCTTCATGGCAGCTTACACAACATCATTATATCGCATTCTAAACCATAATAACTTTAAATAAAACAAGTTCATCATGGCGGCTTACGCAACATCATTATTGCATCCTAAACAATAATAACATTAAATTAAGCAAGATTCATCATGAACAGTTCAATTAAACAAATAATAACATAGCGAATCACCCCTCATCATTAACCTTAAAACAGTACTATCATTGCAATTTAAACATCATCATAGCACTTCCGGTTAAACAATATTCACATTGCAATTCAACCTCATCATCAACATTCAATTAAACAATATTTTAGTGCAATCTAAACAAGTAATACCATGGCAAGTAAGCAATATTAATATTGCAAATTAGCCCTCATCAATGCCCTGGCAATTTAAGACAACCTTATTATTGCAAAATACCAAGACAATTAAACAATATTGATATTGCGAATAAACAATTATTTTTATTGCAATATATACAAGTATTCCTTTGCCAATTAAGCTATTAAATCCATTATATAATAAGCCATAGTTAAAATAACAACTCAACTGTTTATCTAGATTTATATCCCCAACAACCAAGGGTAGAAGGTTTAACCAACAATTGCCACATGTGAATAAATTATAAATTTCACAATAATAAATTTTCAACCTTAGAATAACCGAAATTAGGGTTTGTCCACAATAGCAAATACAAATAATTCCCAATAGTTAATACGCAAGTATCATATTCATTTCAGGATTATCATGATGATTCGGTGTCGCGCAATCCCAACATGAATATTAAAGCCTATTTATACTTCATGAATCAATTGCTAAAAACAAGCTCTTATCGTACAACCAAGATTTGACTAAATAATAATCTACACAATTTTGATAAATAAAATAAAGTTGCTCAGTTATAATCCTGGTTGCAATACCGTGACAATGGTAAGTTTTAAATTTCTAATCAACTTTGATAAGAATTGAAGCTCTTATCACACAACCAGAACTATTCAAACCAGACACATTTTAATAATTCAACCCTAATATTAACCCTAACATTACACCACTTAACAATAATCCATAAATTAACCCATACGGTTACGGCTATACCATTAAACCAGCCTTAACGAGAAGAGACCTTGTATTAAAATGGCGGCATAACACAGAAGATTGAACAGCATATTGAATCCAGAGATTTTAACGATAGAAATCCATATTTAAAGTGGGACGACATTGTTAACCTAAATTTGGGAAGCGTCCATTTAAAATCACGAATGAAAACGACCAGAAATCCATGATTACAGTGGAACAATGTTATTGATCCAAACTTTAAAACAACAATTTAAATTCGTGAATTAAATAGCACAGTGTTCGCCAGGATTGGGAGGTCGGGATTGGAGGTTCCTGCGGTTGAGGGCTAGCAGCCTCGCCACGCAGAGGATGGAATCCGAGGGGAGTAAAGGAGATGATACCCGAAGGGACGTTCCCTGGGAAAACGTGCGGGCAGAAAACGCGTGCGCGCAGCCAGTGGGGGTTTCATACGGCATAGGTGGAATTACGCCCCATTGGCACGATTTCAATAACAGAAGACCGCTATAATCCCCATGAAAATTAAGTTCTATTTAGCTCGCTGCTAACCTATGGATTTCATTACCTGGAACCCTAAGGAGGTTAATTTAATACCTGACCAATCATTCGAATATCATGTGTATTTTAAAACGTTTTGAAAATAAAAATAAAAAAAAACATTATACTATGGTAAAATAAAACCTGACTATTCGGCCCAATATAAATTAAACTATTCAATCACACACGGTAAAAAGAGAGGAACAACGCAATACCCTAATAATGTATATGAAAAGGCGTGAGGAGGTAGGCGTTGTTCGCTCACTGCAATCCTGGGGCGTAAATCAATCAACTGTTCTAAGCGAGGTAAAAATGGAAAAACATGCCGCAATAGGCACAGTAATCCCGAGGGCAAAAAAAAATGCAGGAGTTCAACCACACGTCACTGGCATTGCGCGATTCGTGAACACCGGGTGAGGGGGTGGTCGGGAGATGGCACACCATGCAAGAGGGCATACAACAGTCCACCATGCCAATCACTAAAAGGACTCTGAACACGGTAACCCGACTCAGACCGTAAAAAGAAAATGCAACACAATACAAGTTTAATTTTGCATCAGTAAATGAATGATTGGAAATCGGCAGCCACCAACGCATAGGAACCAGATGACTCTGTGAGAAAACAACGGTACAAGGGACTAGGCAGCTCAACAGTCGCTATGCTAAAAACTTTGTTCGGATAATATGCCCTTCCAGAAGCTCGATGGTGCCATCTGGCATTGTGGCATCTCTTTCGTACCATTTTACAAATCGAATTTTATGTGGAAGCCTGCCATTGAAATTTCACAAGGAGAATACACCCAGCGAAATATATATATATATTTTTTAAGCAACCTGTTTCTTATAACGAAAGGAAATTGAAACAATACCAGCTAAAACTTAAAAAGGCAAGCCTAGGCTCTGAAAGACCATTTTCATAGTACAGGAACGGACGACGGATTTATCCATTTCCCCCTTTTTGTTCTTCAATACTTGACATTAAAGGATGTTAATATAACTCTTCCAGGATAAAAAAAACACTGGGTAAAAAGAGAACAATGGTAAATACTTTATTTACAAGATGGGTAGCAGCCGTAAAGTTTCATAGTCACGCCAATAACTATTAAGCTACAGTTCACACACACGATTCACACTATATTCACTGAAACTACAATTGCACAACAGCCAGAAACTACAATTTGCACAACAGCCATTAACTACAGTT
>ML791974.1:65423-79260 GCA_009831015.1 Picea engelmannii | reverse complement strand
GTAGGAGACTAAGGGCTCTAAGGAATAAGGCCCCTGCCTTATTGCGCGCCCCTTAGAATCATCGTGAGCGACTGTCACAGTCGGCCCTCACGGCATCGTGGGTCCTCTCGAACTAGGTAATCATTAACCTACAGTTCGAGCCATGGCGGGAGTGCTAACAGGCGGTGGCAGGGCTGTTGTCCACCCCTCTCCCTCAACCTCTCTGCAATCGTGTGTGGCCCCTTTACTCCATATGTGAGTCTGGTCGGCAAGCTATCGTCAGCCTGCATCACCATTAACCATGTCAGAAATGTCAACATCAAATCATCAAATCAAATGAAACATCATAATAAACATATCAACCCAAAAGCACAATCCCTAACTCAGTCCGGAGTCCAAGGGGGTTCTACCGATGCCTCTGCATCCTCAAGGTCAAAAACCCTGCACACTCAATAAAACTGAGTCAATAGCACCTGTCTACATCAAATAGTAACACATCATGTCATCTGTCAATCACATCATAATCAAATATAAAGGTCTAACATCAAAAGGGGTCCAGATCACTTGTGAGCAAGTGTCCTCAAATAATAAGTGTTCTTACTGCGCCAGAGCGGGATGTTACACTCTATCCCCCCTGAAATCAAGAAGAGAGTGACCCCCAACATGGCTGACTCATTAGTTTTAACTGCATGCTCCCAGGTCAACACTTGTCTTCCTGGTGCCGCATGAGTTCCACTTAGCACACGTTCCCTTTACAGGAACTTAGGACAACACTCAACATGTCCACCTTAGCCTTCAAGAAATAATATTAAATTATTATCCCCTTCATAGGTAAGGCCCCTAGCTTAGCCCCTAGGCTCACATAGTTATCCTCCTCCCTTACCAAACCTTGTGGAAGCTTATTCCCCCATCACTCTTTCTTCGTGGTCAGTCTGTACACAACGATGTTTATATTTTATTAATGATCTACATAACTACATATAAAAAATCAGGCTCCCGGCCTTTAACACCTAGTCTCTCTAACCTAATCACCAAATAATCATCCTAACTTATTATAACTCAGCTTACCAGCCTACAAAACATGTTTACAATACATAATATAACTCGGTGCATCCTTGGGGATATTACACATGGGATTTGAAGACATACTAAAATGGAGCACTATTACACATAAGAATTACTCTCTCTTGTTTTAGAGGTGTTATAGATATTTTTAACTGTTTAGTCATCAATTCCCAAGCACGCGTTAAACTGAAAAACACAGTAAAAAAAACATCCACTCTCAGAAATCTTATTTTTTCACACAGATAGTCAAGAGATAAGAAATTAAATGAAAATAGATTCAACTAATACATTCTCTTTATTTTCTTAAATTTCTCAAATCACTTTTGTCAGAAATTAAACTTACATAGTTCTAAAACATAGTATAATTTTTTCTCTAATCTAAACACAACAAATATTTAACCAAATATACTTATCTAGAAAACAGATTGTGATGCAACTGCTGAAAGGTGTTTCCTTTTCTAGCCAACGGTAGGCACAACAATTTCTGGATGGATTTACCATTGGCCACCCCCTATCTAGATCATGATGCTATGAGGGAGATTATTCCTTCTATTCAACAACAACCAGGGACAGAGACCACTCTCCTCCTCCCATAGGAACTTGGAAGATCGGTTTTCTCTCCACCAAGAAAGGGGGTCTGCAATGAGTGCTTCCTCAGTCACTCATCTTCTTTGCAACCTCGTTTATCAGCTTGGAATGAAAACGCTTCCCACCAAATTCTTGTACCTAGAAAAAAATATTTTTCAGTTCTCTTGAGAATAAGAGAGTTGTACATGCTCTCCCTCTTCAGAAAATGCTCACCATACTCATATTCTTTCCTCCTCTATTCTTCGCACGAATTTCCTCTCTTTTCTTACCTTCCTCAACAAGATTTTGTGGGTCCATTTCCCCATTTTTTGCATCAAGTCAGAAATTTTTCAGATGGGTACTCTTCCCATCTCCTCATTGAATCTTGAGGAGGACTTCCCAACTACCATCCTAACTGGTAATTTATTTTTCTGGGTCAAAGGAATGTTTCGGGTCTGAATAATTTAAATCTAGTAGAGTACTGGTCTGGTAGGGGTGATTGCAACCATTGTTGGTTCCCCTCACAATCTCTCTCATGCATCATGATCTACCTTAGAAAACCCCTTCAACATTTATGCAACACTTTCCACTTTATTTAGTAACAAAAATATATACATTACCTTTTATAAGAAAAAGGTTCATCAATTCCAACAGTGACACATATTCAGTCTGCCCATAGTCTTTTAGCAGGTTATAGTTATATTTAAAAGTTGGGGGAAACAAGGGTATTACAATCCCCTCCCTCTTAAAGGAACATCGCCTTCGATGCCCTACTTGTCGATGTTCTATGTATGTAAAACAATAAACAAAAATGGGTATTCCTATTTCATGGCATCCTCCATTTCCCATGTAGCTTCATCTGTACCAAAGTGTTTACACTGCACCATGTGTTGATACTGAGAGGGGGATGAATCAATATCAAGTACAATTTGAAAAAAAAACAACAACTTATACTTAAACCATTCAATTATATCCAATGAGAAGTGAACAATAATATAAGAGTTACACCAATACACCACAATACACCATGCACAGTATATGAGAAATAATCAATAGTTATTGTTCAAGGGAAGTAATGACTTCCAAATGTAGCTACAACTTCCAAATATAAATGGAGGGATAAACCTATGAAATGAAGATACAATCATCCAATATCAATAGAGGTTTGACCTCTTCATCCTTTCCCCTTCCTTCCACCTAAGAATATATGAGAGATAATAAACCTTTACATTAAATTATCACCATCAAAAACCATCACATTGAACCTGATAATGCTTCCTGAGACTTCTTCAACTTCTGCACTTATTCAATTCTTGGAATACTCTGATCCTGTAGATAATATTACTTAATGTATTCTCTAAAACTCCTCCAAGTTTCACTCCTTGAATCCTTCCATAAAAGGAGATATAGAGAAAATGGTAGACCTTATTCAATTTTGGTTTATTCAGGAGAGAGAACTTGTACAACATGCCCCACGCTCAATTTTTAACATCATATTCTGAAATTTGTACATAGGAAAATAAATCTCGTACTCTTTCCATTTCAATTGGTCTCACTTAATTTTGATTCTCTATGAATACATTATGATTGTTTTACCCAGAACACCTGTTTATGACTAGCTTCAAGACTAGTCAAAAACCCTATCTTCCATAGAGTGTATCTCCAAAATTATAGCGAATAAAGAGATTAAATTTTTACCACAGGTAACTAGATATATCTTCTCAATACCAAACCAATTTCACCATCTTAATCATTCTAGAAAAAACATTATAGTGAAAATGGTAAGATGACATGTAAATAACATACCTTAGAACACATCACCAAAAGACTTCATCCTCCCTTGAAATCTGACCTTCTTTACTTCATATTTTCTTCTGATATCTCCTTGTTCATTAACAAAATTGTGTGTGTTGAAAAATGAATGTTTAATGAGATGTATTTATACCCTTTATGCCACTCCCTTTTAACATTAGGGACAACCTAACACTTTCTTATTTTGTAATTATTTTCTTTAATTATCTTCAGGGCTGACTTGTACTTCCTTCTTCAATTCACTTTGTCATATTCAAAAATTCATTTCTCCTCAACCATGAGGATCCATGCGACATGCCACCTACCACTGGAAACAACATGATGTATACTATCCATCCATGGGTGTTGTATCTGTATGTGCATTGTCCTTCATGTCAAAATACCTTCATCAATCTTGCGGTCCAAAACCAATGACTAGGGTTGACATCAATGACAACAACCAATCTTCCAACAATCCCCCCCTTTGTGATTGATGGAAACAATCATGCTCCCCCTATCATCATGATCCCAATTTCTCTCCCCCTTTGACATCAATGGAAAAGGGTGGGGTTTCTCCCCCTGAGTTCAATGGCATAAGGTGACCTTCTTCTTTGGGGCTTCTCCCCCTGAACATGTGGCACTCAATAATAGTTCATCCTTATTTTTTTGTATTTGGGACTTTTTCTTCCTTTGAATCCTTTTGTGTGGATTTTGTCTTCTCTCTCTTCTTCACGTCTAGGATGTATATGTTGTTCGGTCTTCTTGTTGTAGTTGCAACCAATCTTCCTGAGTTATTTTCTCTGATTTTACATTTTCGGGAGTCAAACATAAGAGTGTACCCTTGATCACATAATTTGCTGACACTAAGGATATTATGCTTTAGATCTTTAACCAATAGGAATTTTCCTGCTTTTACATTTTCACTTCCAAGATTTACAATTCCTTTTCCAATTATTTTAGTATATGATTCATCTCCAAATGCAACATTTCCACCCTTTTTCTTCAAACTAGAAATTTTTCTTTGATCTTCGTTCATATGAGATGAGCACCCACTGTTTATGAACCATTCATCTTCTTCTTTGCATTCTTATGCAACCAATGCTATTCGACAATTTTCATTGTGTAGAATTTATTTCCTTTTCCATGTTGTAGTTGGTATAGGGACATTTGGCATACGATTATCTTCCTTAATCTCTCTGCAATCTCGTTCTTTGTGACCAAGATTATCGCACTTGTAGCATACAATATTTTGATCCATTAATGGGTCAAATGGATTATAATTTCTTTTGACAAGTCTACGAACATTTCCATATCTATTATTTTCATCATTCATGTAGCTTGCATATTTATTCTTTTCATTGATTCTACAATTGATTTCCTTGTGTCCAAAATTTCCACAATTATAACAATGTCCAAGAAAGAAATTTTGATACCTGGGAGTAAGTGATATTATTTATGGTGTATTCCATTTGGGTTCACAATTTATTTTTTTGTAGTTTCCTTCATACTGATTTCTTTCATACCCGATGGGACATGATCTTGTTGATGTCTCATTCCTTATGAATTCTAGTCTTCTATCTTGTTGTTCAACTTTCTCTAGAGTGTTGGTTTCATCCTTTTCATCTTCCTTCTCTTGTTTTGTTTTCTTGAAACTGTCATTGTATCCTAGTGTTGTCTTGTCGTTTGGATATCTTTGACTGCTAAGGATCTCATCTAATTTTTCAGTGTTTTTTTCGAACTTCTTTAAACTTTTCTATTATCAATAGTAGCTCCCCTTTTGTGTGATCCAATTATGCTTTCAATTTATCATAATATTCTAATTGTTCCTTCAAGATACCAATGGTATTTTCAACCTTGTAATTCTCTTCTTCACAACTACTCAATTCACCTTTTAGTATTATGTTTGTGTTTCTAAGCTTGTTATTTTCAGTTTCAACATGCTTCAAATTTTCAAGATTCTCATCTTCTTGTTCACTCTCTACGTTGTCTTTGTATCCCCAAAAGGAATCAAGTTTGGTTTCTTCATCTGAATCTTCTTCAGAAATGATTTCTTCTTCTTTAGAAATCTTGTGATCATCATCTTGGGTTTCTTGGGTTATGAAGAGGACTTATCCTGTTTCATTATCTTCTTCATCACTCTCATCTGAGGAGATGTCATCATCCTTGGAGTAGAAGCTCTTTCTATTGTTGAGACTTCTCTTTTTATAGTAGTAGTTTTCAAAAATATGTCATATTCTACCACAGTTAAAGCATTTGAGAGGAAACTTGCCTTTGTATCTTCCAGTTCCCTTCTGGAACCTTCTTATGAAATTTTCTATTTCTTCATCAAGGTCGTTATCCTTGTATTTTGTCTTATTTTTGGATTTAAAGTTTTCCTCAATTTTTAGCTCATCACTTTCTGTACCTGTTCTCATTTCATATTCTATAAGAGACCCATATAATTCATCCATTGTCATTTTCATCAAGAACCTAGTTTCTTCAATGGAGGAGACATTAGCATCACACTTCAAGAGAAGTGATATCAAAACTTGTTGTACAACCAAGGATTCATTGAGATCTTCACCTAACCCTCTAATAGCATTAACAACTTCATCAACTCTAAGAAAATATGTTGCAATATATTCCTTTTCATCCATCTTCAAATTTTCAAATTCTGCTCTATGTCGTTGAAGCTTGACCTACTTAAATTTTGGATCATCTTCATAGATACTCTTGAGTTTGTCCCATACCTATTTAGTAGTGTTGTATCCCATCACTTTGCTAGAAATGGTTGGTTCCAGTGCTCCTAGAATAACATGTCTTGATTTTGAATTACAACTCATAATATTCTTCGCATTTGGATCAGTTGGCGCATTATTTGGGATTACATAGCCATTTACAACTGAGTACCAAATGTATACTCCCAAATTTATTAGGTAATTTTTCACCATATCAATCTAGTATGCATAGTTTCTTCCATAAAATAGTTGAATCCCTTTTGAAATATGGTCATGGTCATCCATCTCTGCTCAGGATTTTTCTTCCAGTGGTTAAACTATTCTGAAGGAAACCTTCTCTGATACCAATTGTTGATACTGAGATGAGGGTGAATCAGTATCAAGTACAATTTGAAAAAAAATCAAATTATACTTAAACCATTAAATTATATCCAATGAGCATTGAATAATAGTATAAGAGTTACACCAATACACCACAATACACCATGCACAATATATGAGGAATAATCAATAGTTATTGTTCAAGGGAAGTAATGACTTCCAAAGGTAGCTACAGATTCCAAATATAAAGGGAGGGATAAAAATCCAAAAGGAATATACAATCATCCAATATCAAGAGAGGGTTGACATATCCATCCTTGCCCCTTCCTTCCACCAAAGAATATGTGAGAGATAATAAAACTTTACATTAAATTATCACCATCAACCAACCATCACATATAACCTGATAATGCTTCCTGAGACTTCTTCAACTTATGAAACTCTTCAATTATTGGAATAATCTGATCCTATAGATAATATTACTCAATGTATTATCTGAAACTCCTCCAACTTTCACTCCTTGAATCCTCCTAGAAAAGGATTTATAGAGAAAATGGTAGACCTTATTCAATTCTGGTTTATTCAGGAGAGCGAACTTGTACACCATGCCCTGCGCTCAATTTTTAACATCATATTGTGAAATTATTACATAGGAAACTACATCCTGTATGATTTCCAATTCAATTGGTCTCACTTCATTTGGATTCTCTATGAATACGTTATGACTTTTTTACCCAGAACACATGTTTCTGACTGGCTTTAGGAATAGTCAAAAACCCTATCTTCCACATAGTGTATCTCCAAAATTATAGCGAATAAAGAGATGAACTTTTTATCACAGGTACCTAGATATGTCTTCTCAATACCGCACCGATTTAAATAACATAGAGAAAATGGTAATATGACCTGTAAATAACATATCTTAGAACACATCACCAAAAGACTTCATCCTCCCTTGAAATCTGACCTTCTTTACTTCAGATTTCCTCTGAAATTTGACTTATATGTCCTTGTTCATTAAGAAACTTGTGTGTGTTGAAAATTGAATGTTTAATGAGATGTATTTATACCCTTTATGTAACTTCCTTTTAACATTAGGGCTGGCCTAAAACTTTATTATTTTGTAATTCTTTTCTTTAATTATCTTCAGGGCTGACCTGTATTTCATTCTTCAATTCACTTTGTCATCTTCAAAAATTCATTTCTCCTCAACCATGAGGATCCACGTGACGTACCACCTACCACCAGAAACATCATGATGTATATTATCCATCAATGGGTGTTGTATCTTCATGTGCACTGTCCTTCATGTCCAAATACCTTCATTAATCTTGTCGTCCAAAACCAATGACTAGGGTTGACATCAATGACAACAACCAATCCTCCAACACCTTTCCTGTGCAATGGTTTTGTTCCTGAGTGGTATTTATTTCCTATCTATTATGCATTGTGGCTCTGGAAGGAATTATCCCTTTGGTTCCACTTGAATCAAATACCAATCAATTATATGATTATAATCTTGTACATATTTCTTTAGCAACAAAACATGCAAAACATTGTGGGCCTTCACTGTGGGAGGAAGTGCTAGTCTATATGCTACATGTCCCACTCTGTCCAAAATTTAAAGGGTCCAAAATACCGAGGTACCATCTTGGCACAAGCTCCCATTCTCAAGGAATTTTTTCTGAACCTGACTCGAAGATACACATGATCCCCTGCTTTGAACTCTCTACATAGATTTTTTTTCTATCTACATAGCTTTTTTTTCTATCCTGAGCTACTTTCAGATTTGTTTTATTTGAACTACTTGTTGCTCCATTTCATTTATCATATCTGGTCCGAGTGTAATTATGTCTATTGTTTTATCCCATTTGATTGGAATATTCCATTGTCTAACATAGAGGGCCTCAAAAGAGCTCATTTTCAATGACTCTTGATAGCCATTGTTCTAAGAAAAATCTACCAATGGTAGGCAATCTTCCCACTTATTGGGATGATGCATTACATACATCATTAACATGTCCTCTAAGACTCAGATCACCCTCTCTGTCTTCCCATCAATTTGAGGATGATAGGTTGTACTAAAAAGAAATTCAGTTTCAATACCAACAAACATATATCTCCAAAAATTTGAAGTAAATTTTGTATCTCTGTTTGATATGATTTCCTTAGGCATGTCATGCAACCTAAATATCTCTTTCATGAAAATACCAGAAATATCTATTTCCTTGAAATTTGACTTGATGGGAATAAAGTGAGCATCCCTGCTCAATTTTTCCACAATGACCATAATGGTGTCATTCTCCTTGGTTTATTTAGGCAATCCTGTGATGAAACCCATGGACATGGTTTCCTATTTCCATTATAGGATTGGTAGGGGTTGTAACAACCCTATTAGATTCCAGTGCTCTACCTTAACCTATTGACATTCTATACATTTAGCTAAGTAATCAACTATGTCCCTTTTCAGTCTAGGCCAATAAAATAATTTTTTAATGGTTCTGATAATTTTCTTATAACCAAGATGACCAATATATGGTCTTTTATGTAGTTCGTCTATTATGAACCTCTTCAAGTCGTCAAAATTTCGAATATACAAACTACCTTTGTTAGTTAGTAGGCCATCATTCAACATTTGATAGCCCTCATACTTCATCCCTATGGGTTCTTGCTCTAGGTATGATTTCACATTCTTGAAAAATGAATTTGTTTCTTGTTCTCTTTTAACTCTCTCGTTGATGTCTGATTTACATGTGCTTACAGCTGCCAAGTGAATCACTTTCATACTTATACTAAGGGAATCAACCACTTATTTTTCTTTAATATGTTTGATTTCAAAATAAAACTCACCAAGGAGAGCCATCCACCTAGCTTGTCTAGCATTGATTTTTGTTTGATCAAACAAATATCTCAACCCACTATGGTCTTTCATAAGAAAAAATATTCTACCTAGGAGGTAATTCCTCCACATTTATAAATCATGTACTATGGCATCCAATTCAAAGTTGAGGGTCACATAATCGATTTCATGCTCATTTAATTTTCTAGATTCATAGAAAATCACATGTCCTTGTTGCATAAGGACTCCTCCGATCCCTTCTTTGTAGGCATATGTACAGACAAGGAAGTCCTTTTTTGGGTCTGCAATCTTTAACACTGGTGCATTGGTTAGAAGGTATTTCAGTTGTTCGAATATCTCTTCACATTTTGATGACCAAATGAATTTAACTCTCATTTTCTGAAGGGATGTGACTGGGCAACCAATCTTGGAAAATCCCTCTATGAACCTTCTATAGTATCCTGCTAGGCCCATAAAGGATATGATATCAGATTCATATTTTTGGGTAGGCAAATCCATAACGGATTTGATCTTTTCAAGATCAACTGCCACTCCTTCTTCAGAGATAATATGGCCTAAGTAATGGACTTGTTTTTGGAAAGAGTCACACTTATTAAAATTAACATACAATTGATGTTCTCTTAGCACTTGAAGCACTAACTTGAGTTGTTCTTCATGCTCTTCCCTACTCTTATAATAGGTTATGATATAATCAATGAAAACTAACACAATTTTTTCCAAGAACTTGTTGAGTACATTATTCATTAAGCACATAAAGGTGGATAGTTAATTGGTAGGCCCAAATGGCACCACCACAAATTCATAATGCCCATACCTCTCCCTAATGGTTGTTTTGTGGATGTATTCATCCTTAATTTAGACTTGACAATATCCAAACCTCAAGTCAATTTTGGAGAAAATTGTAGCATCCCTTAATTGGTCAAACAAGTCATCAATCCTTGGCAAGGGATACTTATTCTTAATGGTCATGTTATTGAGTTGTCTATAGTCTATGCACAACTGGAGTGTTCCATCCTTATTATTCACAAGGAAAGTTGGTTCTCCCCAAGGAGACACACTAGGCTGAATGTAACCTTTGTCCAACATCTCCTTTAGCTATAGTTTGAGCTCAACTATCTCTCATGTACTCATTCTATAGGGTGATCTAGACATTGGCACTACTCTAGGTACAAGATCTATTGAAAATTCAATATCTCTCCTTGGAGTTAGATCTGATACCTCTTCTGGAAACATATCTTTATACTCTCTTAATATGGGATGGTCCTCTAGGCTTGGTTTATTGTTCTCAATAGAGTCACTTGTATTGGATACAAAGGAAATCCTTTTATGAAATACTTCTTCACTTGAAGGGCTGATATTTGTATCACTGAGATAGGATTTTGAATTCCTCGGAGGGTTATTTTCCTCCCTTATTCATCTTCACACTCCAAAGTTTTGTTGTAACAGTCCAACTTAGTTTTATGGTTATCCAACTAGTCCATGCCAATCAACAGGTCATAAGATCCTAAAGGAGGAATGTTTAGGGTTTCTTGGGTGGGTAATCCATTCATAATGAATTGGCATGCTGGTATGACCTATATTACCTTTCTTTTCTTTCCAGTGGATAGTTGTACCAACCATGATTTAACATGTTTTACTTTCTACAATTTACATTTCTCAACAGTTTGAGGGGAAACATAACTCATATTAGAACCGAGGTCAATTAAAATGGAAACTAGATGGTTGGAAATTATACCTTCCATATCCACCACTGAAGCTTTTCTATTAGCCAGGGATGCATGAATTTATGGCATGATCCTAGCCACATCATTGATTGCGGTAGCCTCTTGGATGTTGCAGACTCTTCGATTGTCCTGTTTCCTATGTGGGAAGTCCTTGAACAAATTTTCTTCTTCACAACCCCAACATTTCAAGGGTTCTCTCTTTGTATTATCAGTCTTACCTGGGGTTGATTCAAAGGGTTTATTACCACTATGAGATGGAAAATTCTATTGATATACACTTTTAGTAGGAAGGCTCATCTTAGAGATTTTCCCATGATTCTTAAATATTGAGGATGTAAACCCATTCTTCTTGAATCCAAATTTACTTTTATTCTTCCAATCCTTATGAGGTTATGCCTTATTTTTGAATTGCTCATAGTAGTACCTTGACTTTCGGATAGTGTCTTCTAAATTATTTGGTTCATCAAGTTCAATTCTATCCCAGAAGGACCAAGGAAGTCCACTAATAAATCGTTACATATTTACCTTTTCATCCTTTATGTAGGGCACATACCTCATTAGCACAAGAAATTTGTTGATATATTCATCTATTGTGAGTTGTCCTAGATTGATTTCATAGAACTCCTTGGTCTTCCCATCAAATTATTTTCCAGACATATACTTCTTCTTAAATTATGTCTCAAAAATTTTCCATGACAAGTCCTTCTCATGGATTCCTTTCACATTCCTAAGGTCCTCCCACCAAATGGAGGCATTTCCATTCAAGTTGAAAATGGTTATTCAGGCCTTTAAGTTTTCAGAGTAGTCATGGACTCTAAATTACTCCTTCAATCCAAGTATCCAAATTTTTTCTTCTTCTCCCTTTTTAATTTCTCCATCAGAAGTGGGTGTTTTGTATTTCTTAAAATATTCAGGGTCACGGTTCCTGGAATTTTTCCTCTTCTTTCTTTTCCTCTGGGAATGTGAACTAGTCTCACTACTAGATGTTGGCATGTTTTACAGGCAACGTATGCTTGTCATTGATGGAAAGTACAACAACAATGATGGCTTGAGTAAAGGTATAATGTGCTAGGCGGGCACCAGAAGTATTTTGGGAAGTCACGACAAAGCAAGCTCGTGAAGACCAGAACATATAGTGCAGAGGTGCATGCAGAGTGAAGAGTATGCATGTTTGTCATTGATGGAAAATATCACGATGAGTAGCACAACAATGATCGCATGGCAAGATCATAAGCTAAATTCCATTTCATGTATCAGAAACAAAGACTCCATTTCAGAGTTCCAAATACCGAGAGTTAGAGGAGTCAAGAGTTGAGACTCTTCATCACAGGAGTCTCGAAGTCTCAAAATGAGAAACGATGAAATAAGCGCGAGACCCATCATTTATGGTCCAACAGTGCAGGTTATTCAGGAATATGATATAAGGGCTACTGTTTCTCTTCTCAGTTAATTGATCAGTGTCAATTCAGTTTCTGATGTGATTTTTGGAGGTTCACAGTGTAACTGCTAGAAACGACTGATTGTTTCTACTAGAGGACTGGAAGAGACTTCAGGGCGATCGCTAGAGAAGATGAAGAGTCTCAAGGAATCTGCCAGTGGAATGAAGACTGTTCAGGAGGTGATTGACATATGGAAGAGCGTTGAAGCCTATAACTATAACAGAGAGGATGAGATCGACTGTGACAGAGAAGACGAAGAGTCTCGACTGGTAGACAGGCTAAGGAATCTCAGCATAATACCCATTGATGATGGACACATGGGTTTAACAGCTAGAGAATTTGAAGAGTTGAAAAGATGATCAAGAAGAGCACTCGACATGAAGAGCATGCAGAAGAATTGCGCATAAGGAATGCACAGAGACTATAAGAATGCAGAACAAAAAAGAGATGAGTGTTGCTATAGGGAGGCATTACACATGGGGAAATGGCATGCTATGTGTAGGAGCTAAAATACACATAAGAGGTGTAATTCAAAGAATCAAAATAAGAAACAGAGCATAAAGCGCAGCAGAAGAAAAGAACGGAGATGCATAGATGAGACAGTAAAAGAAGGATGAGGTGCACTTGTATAGAAGAGCAGAAGATCAGAAAGCACAAGAAGATGCAGACAGAGAGACACTGATATAAGAGAGGAGAGCAGTGTAGAAGAACATTGATGAGACTGGTAAGCCATTGATGAACATTATATCACTGTAATAAGTTTCAGTAGCAAAGATTTATATTTCAGGGTGGAAGGGAGGTGCTAGGGAGGACTGTTGTCCTTAGAGGTTCAAGTGGGTGCTTGAACACAGGGAGTTGCAGCATCCATCTAGTTGCAGTCAGAGAAACAAGGGTGGAAGGGTGGTGCAAGGTAGAACTGTTGTTCTATGTTATATAGGTTGGTTCCTGTGTGACTGGAAGTTGGTGCTTCCATCTAGTTGGTGCTGGAACACTTAGGGAGTTGGTGCTTCCTTCTAGTGGGTGCTAGAGAAACCAGGAGGTTGGTTCTTCCTTCTAGTAGGTGCTAGAGAAAACAAAGATTTGGTGCTCTCAGCAAGTTGCATCTTGCAAAAAAGAGGTTGTAGCCTCATTATGAGTTGGTGCTCATAAGTATGATAATGTACAGAATGTAAAGATTACTTATCATATAAAGAAGAAGAGGTTTTTACCATTCATGGGTTTCCTTGGGAAATATATGTCTCTGTATATTTCATATGTGTGAATGATGTTGAATTTTCTATTGCTTGCTTCCCTGCATTATTGTGATTTTCATTCAGTGCTCTGGAAAGAGTTTAAAATAAGCATAATTGTTTAAGCTCAGTAAAAACTGATTCA
>ML791974.1:48014-65373 GCA_009831015.1 Picea engelmannii | reverse complement strand
CCAACAATTGGTATCAGAGATGGCCCCTTTTATCTAAGGGTATATCCTAGAGCTTAAACATGTCAAGGCATGAAGGAAGTTCAACCAATAAGGCCCCTCTATTCAATGGAACAAACTTTACCTTCTGGAAATTTATAATGAGAACCTACATAATGGCTTTAGGTGCAAATGTCTGGGATGTGGTAGATACTAGTTATGTAAATCTAGTTGCACTAGTGAGTAAGGATGACAAGCTAGAATTTAGCTTCAACACTAAGGCCATGAATGCTATCTTGAGTGGGCTTGCAGAAGCATAATTCATAAAATGTATGCACCTAGGAACTGCCAAAGAAATGTGGGACAAAATCATTAGTAGTTATGAAGGTAATAAGAAGGTAAAGGACATCAAGATTGAAACCTACAGAGTACAGTTTGAATAGCTGAAGATGAAAGAAGATGAAAATGTTGGAAAATACTTTCTAAGAGTTGAAGAACTGGTAAATGAAATGAAAACACTTGGTGAAAAAATTGAGGAACCTTCTTTAGTTCATAAAATTTTGAGATCTCTACCAGATAGGTTCAACTCGAAGGTCTCTACTATAGAAGAACTTAATGATCTAAAAACCTTGGAGTTTTATCAACTTCTAGGAACATTGACTACATATGAAATGAGAATAGTTAAATATAAACCCACCTCCAGAGAAGCATCATTTAAGGCAGACAAGAATGAGGATTTTGAGCCTGATGAAATTGAAGAAAAATTTGTGAAGAGACTGAAGAAGGGATTAGGAAAATACAAAGGTAAACTTCCTTTCAAATGTTTCAATTGTGGTAATATAGGCCATTTTGCAAATAAATATCCTCACAAAAGAAAGGATCAGACATGTGATGATGAGGAGAACCACAAGCACATAAATTTCTATAAAGAGAATAATTTTAAGAAGAAAAGTCTTTGTGTAAACAATGATGATGATCCTTTAGATGATGAAGACAATGACTCCTCTATTGAAGATAAACTAAATGACTTCATACTTATGGCCAAAGAGGATTATGATAATAAAATCATAGGCAGTGATGATAATGATGAATAAGATGTGGTTGATATGGAAGGAGAACTGATCAGTGCATTGGAAGAGATTGAAAGACTCAGAATTAAGAACAGAAAGCAAAAAAAATTGTTGATACAGTTCGAGAAAGATAGTAAACAACCTGATGAAGACTTTGCCCTACTAAAAGTGGAATTAGAAGAGGCAAAGAAAATCGAAGACATTCTGAAACAACTGTTATAAGAAAAGAAGGCAAGTTGTAAAGCTTTGGAAGAAGAAGAAGTGAAAACTAGGAAAGAGTTGGAGATGTTTCAAGCCTTGTATCACCAAAATCTGCCAATTATTAAAGCCTTAGAAGGATTAACCTCCATTCTAAATCAACAAAGAAACCCAAAGTTGAAAGCTGGATTGGGGAATGAAAAAGGATCAAGTAGTGATCATCCAAGTAATATAGAACCTATCAAGTTTTTCAAATCCTCAAACATTGACAACAGTCACTCTACAGAAACAAAGAAAGAAAATCAGCCACCAAGAAGGAATGAAAGAAAAAGTACCAAAACCGAATTTGTAGATCAGAGAGATTATTAGCATGAAAGAAATCGACCTCCTCAAAGAAGACATGCTTTTTCCAGGTACCAACGTTTTTTCTATGGATATTGTTTCTTTTGTTCTAAATTTGTTCATAAAGCTGTAAACTATTCTTTAAAATTAAATTATGAGCAATCAAGACATACAAGGTATAGATATCTGCCACAACAAAGAATGAGACAACCAAGTAACAAACCACCATAGACTACAAATCACTTGATGGATGGGAAAAGGACACAGGTTAATCACAACAATCATTATGATCCTTTATTCGACGAACCATAATGTTACATCTATCATAACTATGGACATAAATCTGCTGACTATCACTTAAGGAACTATGAACCCGATTTGAATTCACCTTCTGAAAATGTCAAGGTTTGGAAGAAGAAAGAAAGTGACAAGTGTGGATTAGTGTTGTCAGCTTAAAGACAAATAAACCCTTGGTATATAGATAGTGGATGATCCAAACATATAAAGGGAGACAAAGGTAAGTTTCTATCTCTAATTGAAAGAAAATCAGGAAACATAACCTTTGGAAATGATGCTCCAAGTAAAATAAAGGGTAAAGGGATGGTGAGTCTAAGTAATGGAAAAGGAAAAGACCAAGATGTTCTTCTTGTAGATGGGATGAAACATAATCATCTCAGTGTAAGTCAAATGTGTGACAGAGGATGTGAAGTGGTGTTCACGTCCAAGGACTACAAGATAAAGTCTGTAAACTCAGGACAAGTGGTGGCCAAAGGCATAAGGACAAAAAATAATGTATATGTGTTGAAAGAAGATAGAGAAGAGTGGCATCTAAGAAAATATGATGAAATATGGTTATGGAATAGGAGACTTTGACAGCTAAACTTTGACCACTTAACCAAGCTCAAAAATCTTGAGGCAATAAAAGATCTTCCGAGAATATCAAAGCCCCAAGATTCTATGTGTAAACCCTGCAAAGTAGGAAAGCTAACTAGGACACAGTTTAAGTCCAAGAGCTTTACTTCAATAAAGAAATCACTCCAACTAGTTCATATGGATTTATGTGGACCATCAAGACAGGAAGGCACAGGGAAAGAAAACTACTTCATGTTGATTATTGATGATTACTCCAGAATTACTTGGTTTTCCTTTCTCAAGGAAAAAGTCGAAGAATTTGAGAAGTTTAAAAAATTTAAGGCTTTAACTGAGAATCAAATAGGCAAGAGGTTAAAGGAAGCAAGATCATACAGAGGAGGAGAATTTATGTCAAGTGATTTCAAGGAATTCTATGATAAGCATGGGATCAAGAGAGAATACACAATCCCAAGAACTCCACAACAAAATGCAGTAGTTGAGAGGCAAAATAGAACAGTGTAGCAAATGGCCAGGTCAATGATGAATGAGAAGAGCATTGGTCAAACCTAATGGGTAGAATCAATACACAAAATAGTCCATGTTCTTAACAAATCCCACCTAAGAACACAAAGTGACAAGACACCTTATGAACTGTGGTATGGGAGACCTGCTTCAATCAAACACTTCAAAGTATTTGGGAGTAAATGTTACATAATGAATAATGATGAGAACCTTGGCAAATATGATGACAGGTCTAATGAAGGTATCTTCTTAGGGTATGCTACAAACAATAAAGGATACAGATGCTATAATAAGAGGCTGCATAAAATGGTTGACTATATTGACGTAAAAGTTGATGAAGGAATCCCAACAAAAGAGGTGTACAATAATGAGTCTTTTATAGAGGAAACAACTGAAGTTGAAGATGAACAGGTCCAAGAATCAGAAAATGAAGAATCTGAATCAAATGAAGACACATATACTCAGATAGACTCAAATCAGCAGACAACTTCAAATTCCTCCTCCAGAATCACTCAAAAGAATCATCCTGCAAGTCAGATAATTGGTGAAAAGGACAAAGGTGTACAAACCAGGAGAAAGATAATAAAAAACACTGAACAATCACATATAGCTTTCATATCCATGCTGGAACCCAAAATTTTTAATGAAGCTATAAAAGATGACCATTGGGTTAAAACAATGAATGATGAACTTGGTCAGATTGAGAAAAACAATACGTGGGAGATGGTTCATAGACCTGAAGGTAAAAATATCATTGGTTCCAAATGGATCTTTAAGAATAAGTTGAATGAGCAGGGACAAGATGTCAGGAACAAAGAAAGATTGGTTTGTAAAGGCTATGCTCAAATAGAAGGACTGGATTTTGATGAAACATTTCGCCCATAGCAAGATTAGAAGCTATCAGAATGTTTCTTGCCTATGCTTGTCATAAAAGGTTTAAAGTCTATCAAATGGATGTCAAGTCATCTTTTCTAAATGGAGATTTAAATGAAGAAGTCTATATGGAACAACTAGAGGGTTTTGAATTGTATGATAACCCTGACTTAGTATGCAAGTTGAAGAAAGCTTTATATGGGTTAAAACAAGCCCCTCATGCCTGGTATCATAGACTGGATACGTATCTCAAAGACAAAGGGTTCAAGAGAGGAACAGTTGACAATAATTTATATATCAAAACAAAGGATAATGATTTTCTCATCATGTTGGTCTATGTAGATGACATCATCTTTGGATGTAATAAGGATTCATTGGTACAATGGTTTGCTTCTACCATGGAGTCTGAGTTTGAAATGTCTATGATAGGTGAACTGTCATTTTTTCTTGGTCTACAAATTACTCAGAGGTCTAAAGGGATGTTCATTTCTCAAGAAAAATATCTAAGAGAAATATTGAAAAGGTTTCAAATGGAAGATTCTAAACCTATGGGCACACCTATGGTTACTGGATGCAAATTAAGCAAGGATGATGACTCACTTGATGTTGATATAGGTCAATGATGCTACGATGTTGTGATGTACAATAGACCTATAGGTCAATGATAAGTGCCTGTTGTACATCACTGCATCTCACCCAGACATAATTCATGTTGTTGGAATGGTTGGAAGATATCAGTCTGCACCTAAACAGAGTCATTTGCAAGTTGTCAAAAGGATATTCAGGTATTTGAAAGAAACAATGAACTATGGACTATGGTTTCCTAAGAATCATAATTTTCAATTATTAGTCTACTCAGATGATAATTGGGCTAATTGCATGGATGAAAGGAAAAGCACGAGTGGAGGTGCGTTCTTCTTAGGAGATTCTCTAGTAGCATGGTTGAGTAAAAAACAAGGTTCCATTTCTTTATCTACTACAGAGGCAGAGTACATTGCTACTGCTACCTGTTGCACTCAGGTATTATGGATGATTCAGACACTTGAAGACTTGGAGGTAAAATACATTGCACCGATCCCAATTCATTGTGATAACACTAGTGCCATCAGTGTGTCCAAGAATATTGTATTCCACTCCAAGAACAAGAATATTCCCATAAAATACCATTTTCTGAGAGAGCAAGTCACCAATCAGATTGTTCAGGTTCATTACATTCCAACCACAAAACAAATTGAAAACATCTTTACTAAACCCCTAGCCAAGACACCATTTGAATATCTCCGACAAAAGATGGGTGTCATCCCGTCTCACACCTAAGAGAGTCCATCCTATTAGTGGGAGTTTGTATTGATTGAATATCTGATACCTCCGAAAAATACTGCAACAGCTTAGGGGGAGTTTGTTTTCTTTGACATTGATGTCAAAGGGGGAGAAAAGAATAGGTCTGGGTGCCTTTGTTGCCATCAATGCCAAAGGGGGAGATTGTTGGCATGTTTTATAGGTAGCGTATGCTTGTCATTGATGAAAAGTACAACAACGATGATGGCTTGAGTACAGGTATAATGTGCCAGGCGGGCACCATAAGTATTTTGGGAAGTCACAGCAGAGCAAGCTCGTGAATACTAGAACAGATAGTGCAGAGGTGCACGAAGAATGCAGAGTATGCATGTTTGTCATTGACAACAAAGATCACGACCAACAACACAACGATGATTACATGGAAAGATCAGAAGTTAAATTCCATTTCAGGTATCAGAAACAAAGACTCCATTTCAGAGTTTCAGATACCGGGAGTTGGAGGAGTCAAGAGTCGAGACTATTCATCACAGGAGTCCCAAAGTGCGGAAATGCAAAACGTTGAAAATCCTAAAACAGGCACATCAACCGGAGTTTCAGATACCAGGAGTTGGAGGAGTCAAGAGTCGAGACTCTTCATCACAGGAGTCCCGAAGTGCCGAAATGAAAAACACCGAAAATCTCGAAAAAGGCACATCAACCTGAGTTTCGGATACTGGGAGTTGGAGGAGTCAAGAGTTGAGACTCTTCATCACAGGAGTCCCAAAGTGCCGAAATGCGAAACGCCAAAAATCCTAAAACAAGCACATTGATTAGAGTTTCAGATACTGGGAGTTAGAGGAGTCAAGAGTCAAGAATATTCATCACAGGAGTCTCGAAGTGCCGAAATACGAAATTATGAAAGTGTTGTATGGATAAGCACTTGGTCACCGTCAGTGGTCACATCGTCGAAGAGCTGTAGAGAAGAGCTCGAAGAGACAAGCTCCATTTCGGAGGTTGGGACATGGAGAGTCAAGAAGACTCATCACAGAATCCCCGAAATGAGAAATGTAAAATACGCGTTCAGAATTCTCCCCTGGTCACAACCTATGGTCACATCGATGAAGGCTCAAGGGAGGAGGTAGCATGAAGCTAATCTCCATTTCAGAGATCACAACTTGGAGAGACGAGATGCCTCACCATAGGAATGTTGAAATGTCGAATTGTGAAATGGTGAAATAAGCGTGAGACCCATCATTTATGATCCAACGGTGCAGGTTATTCAGGAATATGATCGAAGGGTTATTGTTTCTCTTCTCAGTTAATCAATCAATGGTGATTCAGTTGCTAATGAGGTTTTTGGAGGTTCAAAGTGTTACTGCTAGAAACGACTAATTGTTTCTGCCAGAAGACTGGAAGAGACTTCAGGGTCATCGCCAAAGAAGATGAAGAGTCTTAAGGCATCTGTCAGTGGAATGAAGACTGTTTAGGAGGTGATTGACAGATGGGAGAGCGTTGAAGCCTGTAAATGCAACAGAGAGGATGAGCTCGACTGGGACAGAGAATATGAAGAGTCTCGACTGGTAGACAAGCTAAGGAATCTCAACATAACACCCAATAATGATGGACACATGGGTTTAACAACTAGGGAAGATGAAGAGTTGCAATGATGATCAGGTAGAGCACTTGACATGAAGAGCATGCAGAAGCATTGCGCATAAGGAATTCACAGTGACTATAAGAATGCAGAACACTAGACAACTCCTTGGAGTTGTCAGTTTCCTCACTATAGGATTCTTCTTTTGAATGTCTCTTGGCTCCATGTTGGGCCTTCTTTGAGGTGCTCCACCTTATGTGGCCACTTTCAGGACCATGATTTTGTATCTCAGGTAGATTTTGGGTTTTCTTAGTATGACATCTATCCACATTACTGTATGTTGGTCCATGTTGTAGTTTCCTTCCTATGTCTGATAGGATTTGTAGTAGGAATGCATTAATTTTAGTTTGTTTTTCCTGGTATTTTATTACCCTTTCTTTGTCAGCCATACAACTTTTCAATTATTTCATGAGGCTTCTTATAGTTTCACCCAAATCTAGAGGGGTTTTCACCACCATCCTCTCATCGGATTCTTCTTCTCTGTTTTGGGAGCTTTCCCTAAACTCATGGTGTGTTACCATTATTTACGTTGTAATTTTGCTACTTTCCATTGAATGTTTGAGTGGTGATAAAACATTTTGTGTTAGTTAATTATCTACTAGTTTATGAACAACACATAAAATTTGTAAGGTGAATTCAACTTCATTATTTGGAACACTAGCAACACACAATTTATATTTTTAAAACAAATTAAAAACAATAAAAAATTGCGTTCGTCTATTAATTAGTGGTTTAAATAAGCTTCTTATTAATCGAGTAAGATAGGGTGTTACTCCTTAAACATTCTCTAATAAAATTTTATGTGAATCATGTTAGAAAGTTGGCTTAGGTTGATGGACATTTTGTATGCATTGTTGGTTTTCATTGATTTAAACCATTGGAGAGTGATATTGTAGATTAATTTCAACCCTTGGAGAAAGTCTGGTAGCGAATTCCAGTAGCACAAAGGTTTGGGTAATGGAACCAAGTTTGTTTGATGTATAATGGTATGAGTCTTAATATATTTGAAGGTAATAATATTATATATGGGTAGTACATGTCATTCCATTTCCATTGGTATGTGGAACATCACATAACTCCTCATGGTTAGAGAGTTATGGCCATGTAAAGTTGGAGAACCCATGTTTGGGTAATGGAGCCAAGTTTGTTTGATGGATAATGGTATGTGTTTTAATATATTTGAAGGTAATACTATTCTATATGGATAGTATATTCCATTCCATTTTTGGTGGTATGTGGAACGTCACATAACTCCTCATGGTTAGAGAGTTATGGCCATGTGAAGTTGGAGAACCCTCACGAGTCATCTAGAAGCCTCAAAAGGTCAAAGTGGTTTAATAGATTTTAGAAGGTAAATAATAAAGTTAAGTGATGATTATAATATAATTCAAAGTGAATACACACTAAATTATTTAAATAATATAGTTAATAGAGAAATTACTAAGTGGAAAAGTGGTTAGAAGTGGGTTAGCCCTAAAATAAGGAAAGTGGTTTAAGATGGTTAGAAGGTAACCCCTTGAGGTAAAGTGAAGCGATGAGTATGCTATAAGTCAAAGTGGATACAAAATAAATTATTGAAATGATAAATTTAATGGATAACTTACTAATTGGACAAGTGTTTAGAAGTTGGTTAACCCTAAAATAAGGACAGTGGGTTAAGATGGTTAAAAGGTAACCCCTTGAGGAAGCTACATGAAAGTATAAATAAGAGGCAAGGCTCTCTCATTTTAATAACGCTTGAGCATATTGAATATATAAAGGTGACTGAGGTAACCAAAGGATATTTAAGCCTTATTTCAAAGGGAAGGTGAAGTAAATAAGGCCAAAATTCAAGGGAGGATAAATTCTTTTGATGATGCTTTCTAAGGTATGTTATTTACAAGTCATCTCACCATTTTCACAATAATGTTTTTTCTAGAATGATTCAGACCGTTAAATTGGGAGGCCATTGAGGAAACATATCCAAGTAGTTGTGGTACAAATTTGATCTTGTGGGTCATTGTATTTTTGTAGTTACACTTCGTGGAAAATAGGGTTTGTGGCTAGTCTTGAAACTAGTCTAAAATAGGTGTTTCGGTTAAAAACGCCATAACTTATTCATAAAAGATCCAAATTCAGTAAGAACAAATGTGTTGGTTAGAATACATTCTGTAGTATTCTTTGTACAATTTTCATATCCATACAACAAATATTCTATGTGGGGCACACTCTACAAGTTCACTCTCTAGAATAAGCCAGAATTCAATACGATATGCCATTTTTTCTATAACTCCTTTTTTGAGAGGTTCCTAGTAGTGAAACATGGAGGAATTGCATAAAACACACTGAACAACATTTCATACTATTTTTAGATCTTTATTCATTACAGGTACATAGTTATGATTATTTCAAGTTAGGGTTGTTGACTAATCCAAAAGTAGTCATGTGAGACTAAAGTAAAGTTTGATGAAAATGCTAGTATCTTGTTGTTAAAGTTAAGGAAGGTTTGCAGGTATGTGATAATATACACCAGGTCTATTACAGAGTTACAAATCAGATTTGGATGATGAAATTGATGAGGGCTTTTGGTTAAGGTACATGTTGGGTACATGGTTGAGACAAGTAGTTGATGAGTTGGCACATACATGAGATGTATAGTTGATGATGTTGGTACATACTTGGTACATGGTTGGAGGAACATTTTATTAGTATTGTTGACACATGGTTTATGGATGATGTAACATACTTGTATTGGTATATTATTAGAAGTACATATTGATCTTGGTGATGGTTATGAGTTGTTGTGTTATGCTTGGTTGATGCACATATTTGAGATTTGTCTTGGTGATTGATCTTGATGCGTAGATCTGATTTGGTTGATAAGATTGATGAGATAGGTTGTTGTGATAGGTTGTTTGGACAGGTTGTTGTGACAAGTTATTTGTATAGGTTTGGTGCATGGTTGATGCACGTGTTCATTTTACAGGTTGAGCTACAAGTTGGTGCATGGTTGATAAACTTGTTTATGGTACAGGGTGATTACAGGTTGTTTGGTATAATTTGGTGCATGGTTGATGCACTTGTTTATGGTACATATTGTTTACAGGTTGAGGTATATTTTTATGCATGGTTGATGGATGGTTCAGGTTATTGGTACAGGTTGTTTGGTGCAGGCTGATTGGTACATGTTTACAAAAGTATATCTCACAGTGATAGTGTGACAACGGTTCCATCATTCTACTTCTACATCAGGGTGGTTGGGTGGGGCAAGGATAGGTGTTTGTATCCACCTTTTGGTTGTATCTGGAGAACATAGGGGGTTTTATCCTCCTTCTGGTTGTAGGCGAAGAATTGGGGAGTTGGATATTCCCTCAGGTTGTAGCCTGGGAAAATAGGGGGTTGGAGTCTCCTTCCAGCTGCAGCTGGAAAACAAAGGAAGTTGGTGCTTTCAATGAATGTAATTCTTAAAGACATATAATAAAAATCATTTTGTGGTTTTCTCCCACTTTGGGTTTCCACGTAAAACACTAGTGTACTCTGTATGTGTGTGATTGCTCATTTGTCCATTGTTTATTTACTCTGCAACTATTGGATGATAATTCTACATTGATATAACACTTGCATTTTATAGTGAAAAAGGTTTAAATTCCTTTATTACTGATTCAAAGCCCCTCTCAGTAAACCAACAACTCATTCACGAGCCCAACACTACTACATATGGGTGGATTATTCCATGAAAATTTTTGATGCTTCCACTAGTTTCATCTTTTTTTTAAACAGGGCAGGATTTTTGTTGATATTGCCACGAAAGTTCGTCGCAATATCCACGGAATTGTTTTTTACCTCTAGTCGGGATTTTCATCGCATTAGTGACAAAATTTCATGGAAATATCGATGAACATTTTTCCTATCTCATTGGTCGGTGTTGACGGATAGTTAACTATTTGATCTATATATACGTGACTTTAAGAGACTTTGTGACACAATTGCTATAGTTGTGACACTGTTTTGTCTTTTGTTTGAGCTGTTTATTTTTTCTGTCACCCACCGGTTGAACAAATCCAATTCTCGATCTACATATCTCGAATTTTTAACTTGCAAGGTTAGTATGTTATTTTTTATTGATGTACTCATTTAACTTGTAAATTTTTGTTCAAATATCCAAATTTCATTTAGCTTGTTTTTTCCTTGATAATATATTATAATATGTGTAGTACCATTTTTCATGTCTTTGGTTTTTGGGTCTAGTTAGTATATTCTATGGAAAAGGGTATGTGGATTCCATAATATTCTAGGTTTATGGCATCCACATACCCTTTTCCTTTCAATTGTAGCTATAATCTCTCTCTTTTTTCATTGATAAAGATATGGAATTGCTCTTGAAACTCAACCCTGATCGGTGAAACCCGAGGCTAAATGTTTTGGTTGACGTGATCGGGTGTATACATATGGATAGCGGAGAAAGTGCAGTCATCAACTCATTAGGAGATGAAACAAAGCCTCAAAATCGAAAGTGTATTCTTACATTTACTACACATAGAATGTCGGTAACATCAATCATAATTTGTACTTTTAATTAGTACGTGGCTATTTGTGGATTTTTTAAAAAACAAATAATTTATTTTTTTTAGTTTTGTGGTTAATTGTCACCTCCAACTAGGGGAAATTAGTCACTTCAGAGTTTTTGACCTTTGAATATTTAAAAATAAAAAAAATATTTTTATTTATATATAAAATTCTCATTAATAAATATTTATTGAAAAACATTATAAAACATTGTTAAAATTTTTGTAAATTTATAAAAGTCAAAATGATTTTGACTTGCAATCGATTGCTATATTCCCTACTTTAGCAGGGACTAATAAGATACATAAACACTAACCCTAAACTTATGTTAGGTATATATGTCGTTATTATATAAAGAAAACATTTGTACACATATGACCTTATTATAAAGATGTTATCTATGTCATCATGATGTTGATCCTCTACACATATGATCACCTTATTATAAAGATGTTGACCTTATTATAAAGATGTAGGTCACTGTAAATAAATATTTCATAATCGAATGGAGTAGCTAAAATATAAAAAATTGACAACTTAATGTTTGGTATGGTGTAGGTAAGACAATTACTTGTCAAGACAAGGATTTGTCACAATGAACGAAAATGATAGGAAGCTTGGTCGGTTAAGAGAGGCATTAGAGGCGAGGGGTGATGGAAAATGTTATTTCCCTTGATATGATTGCAGAGGCTTGAAAAATAGGATAATTTTAATAACAACAACCCAAAGACATTGCAGGGAGAAGGGGCACTCCGAAGGGGGTTATGAATATCGTCCCTTGGTAAGAGGATTCAATATTTGATGTATTCTCTGTAATAATCAGTATGTCATGAATTTTAGTAATATTTCTTATCAGTATTTTTATATGTTCTATACATACTAACTTTTCTATGTTTTTTTTAAATATATAGACGATGCCCCCAAAGTGTCGACCTCTAGAGAGTTATTTGCCAAGTACTAGCAGAAATACTACTTTACAGGGAGATGGACTTCGAGATTAGAATATTGAAGTTGTTGATCAAGTTATTAATGATGATATAGATGGAGATAACTTTAGTGATTCAAATCAGGAAAATGAGTGCAAGATACCAGATATATAAAATATGCAGAACAGAAATAAAATGCTAGAAATGGCAGAATAACAGTAAAATATCCAGCATAATCTTCACAATACACAGAAATGATATAACAATAGCAATAGAAATAACACTTTAATTTAGAAAGCAATGTTCATAGGCCTCTTCGAGGGGGAAACCTCCAATCGAGTAGCACTCTATTACAATAATCTCCAAGCTAGGGTTCTCATACCCTTGACCCTTATTTATACTAAATATGTCTATTAAGAGAAGCATCTAGAGGAAGATCCTTCTAGAAGCGGAAGCTTCTATTAGGTCTTCTTACATCCGCCTTATTCTATTTTATTGAAAGGACTTATTAATATTGACCTTTATTACATCTGAATGCATTGATCTACCTATGTGCGGGTTAGGACCTTAACATGTCTGCCCCCTTAAAAAAAGCCTTGTCCTCAAGGCTTGAGATGTGGAAACTGCTGCAGAATGGTAGTTGGTTCCCAAGTGGCATCAGCTGGAGTCATATCTTTCCACTGTACTAGCACTTCCTTGATGGTTCTTTGACATAGGCGATGCTCACACTGGTCCAAAACTACTTCTGGCTCTAGCCAAATGGATCCTTCTTTAGCTAACTCTAGAAGGTTGGTTTGAATTTGGCACCTGGTTCCAATCACCTTCTTTAAGCATGAAACATGAAAAACAGGACGTAGCTTCGACTGACTGGGTAGAGATAACTAATATGCGACTTGTCCCACACACTTGAGAACTATGTAAGGGCCATAAAATTTGGGTGCTAGCTTCTGACAATGCTCGGCCTTGAGGGAAGTTTGCTTATATGGTTGGAGTCTCAGAAACACCTGATCCCCTTCTGCAAATTGATGTTCAGAGTAGCCTTGATCTGCTTGCTGCTTCATTCTATTCTCTGCCATGACCAAGTTCTCTTTAAGGGTACGAAGGATATCCTCTCAGACTGTAAGTGTTTGGTCAACCGCCTGGACCTTCAAGGTACCCGGTAAGTATGACAGAACTAAAGGTGGCTTATGTCCATATACCGCTTCAAAAGGAGTCATGCGAGTGGTTGTATGGTATGTAGTGTTGTACCACCATTTGGCGAGGGGTAACCATTGAGCCCAATGGTGTTGTTTTTCAGAGGCAAAGAACCTCAAATATGTTTCCAAACACTTGTTGACAACTTCTGTTTGACCATCCATTTGGGGATCATAAGCTGAGATGAGATGCAATTGTGTGCCTTGTAGCTTAAACAATGCTTTCCAAAAATTGCTTGTGAAAGTTGGGTCTCGATCAAAAACAATAGAGTGCGGCATGCCATGAATCTTGAAGACCTAGTCCATGAAAATTTGAGCCACCGTGGATGTAGTAAATCGGTGGGGAAGAGTGCAAAAATGAGCATACTTGGAAAGGCGATCCACCACCACCATTATGACTGATTTATTCCCTGATGTGGGTAAGCCTGTAATAAAGTCCATAGAGATGTCCTTCCAAATAACAGGGGGAATCGAAAGTAGTTGGAGGGTGCCTGGAGATTTGACTGTTTCTCCCTTGTTGCATTGACACACCTCACATTTGGCGAAAAACTTACGGATGTCCTGTTTCATACTATCCCAAAAAAAAGAACGTTTGACTCAGTCATATGTTTTGGTGAACCCTGAGTGCCCCTCCATGGGTGTAGCATGAAGCTTAGAAAGCACTGTTGATTTGAGCTTGGATCGGTTACTTAAATACAAGTGGCCTTTGTATCGAAGCTCATCTTGGAGCCAGGAGTACCCTAGGGGAGCCGGAGCCTTGTTCTGTAGTTGCTGGATCAGATGCAAACTTTTGGGATCTTGAAGCCATTCCTGGCGCACATCTTGGAGCCAATTGGGTACAATGAAGGAAAGAAAAAAAAGGGATCCTTTGTCTTCATATTTCTGGGACAGTACATCCGCCATGACATTGTCTTTGCCCTTCTTCTAAATGATCTCGTAATCATATCCAAAGAGCTTAGTCACCCATTTTTGTTGTTCCTGGGAGGAAATCTGTTGTTCCAGAAAGTACTTGAGGCTTTGATGGTCTATCTTAACATGGAAGTGTTTCCCCAAGAGATATGGATGCCACAACTCAACGGCATGCATAATCGCCAACATTTCTTTTTCATAAATGGGTTTTCCTAGGTTCTTTTCAGACAGTTTCTTTCTAGTGAAGGCCAAAGGTGGACCCTCTTGCATAAGGACAATGTCAATTCTTTTCCCTGAGGCATCACATTCCAACACAAAGGTCTTTGTGAAGTCAGGAAGGGCCAGAACCAGAGTGGTGCAGATGGCCATATTCAAGGTTTGAAAAGCTTGAGCAGCTGTTGGAGTCCAAGTGAAACAGTTATTTTTGAGGAGAGTCGTGAGAGGTGCTGCAATATTTCCATGGTTCTTAACGAACTTTCAATAATACCCTGTGAGGCCCAAAAATCCACGCAATATTTTGAGAGTCTTTGGGTGTGGCCAGTATTGCATAGATTCAATCTTTTTTGGGTCCACCCTGACGCCATCCTTTCCCACTAGATGACCCAAGTATTCTACTTCTGAGGCACCAAAAGCACATTTGGACCGTTTCAGGAAAAGTTGGTGCTGAGAGAGTAGGCGAAGAACTTGATCCACATGAGTAAGATGGTCTGTCTAGGTATTTCTATAGATGAGGATATCATCAAAGAAAACTAAGACAAAATGATGGAGAAAAGGGTGGAAGACATGGTTCATGAGGCTCTGGAAGGTGGAGGGGGCGTTACACAAACCAAAGGGCATGACCAAAAACTCATAGTGGCCCTCATGAGTGCGAAAGGTGGTCTTGGGAATGTTGGCCTCTTTCATACGTATCTGGTGATAGCCCGAGCGAATATCAAGTTTGGTAAAGAATTGGGCGCCACTCAATTCATCCAGGAGGTCATCAATGACAGGTATGGGAAATTTGTCTTTGATGGTTAGTTTGTTGAGAGCATGGAAGTCAAGACACATTCTTCAAGAACCTTCTTTCTTCAGTACCATGATGACCGAAGAGGAGTAAGGGCTCGTACTAGGACGGATGACGCTGGCAATAAGGAGTTCCTGGACCATTTTTTCAATTTCATTTTTTTGTGCAAAGGGGTGGCGATATGGATGTATATTGGGGGGAAGGCTTCCTGGGACAAGGGGAATGGAATGATCATGGACACCGTGGGAAGGAGGGAGTCCTTGGGGAGCAGAAAATACCATTTGATGTTTAGAAAGGAGGGCTTGGAGGTCTTGGGGCACAGGTGGGGTCTTTGTGGCTTGTATGGCGTGGAGTTGGGAAATGACACCAGAATGATCTTTTTTGAGCAGTTTTTCCATGCGATGAGAACTGATGACCTCAGGTGAACCAACAGTGATTCCTTGAAATTTATATTGGTGGCCTCCTTGGTCGAATTGCATGGTTAAGTTCTGAAAATCCATGAGAATGGGACCCAAAGTCCTTAGCCAGTCTACACCCAACACAATGTCGCAACCGCCCATGTCAATAGAAAAGATATGGGATTTTAGGTGGTAGTCACCGATTTGGAGACGCACATTTTCATAGTGCCTGCCACATTTCATAGAACCACCATTGGCAATCATGATTTGGAAATTGTTGACAGGATGGATGTAGCAATGGGTTTCTTAGGCAATGCGGCGATGAATAAAATTGTGGGTGCTACCACTATCAACCAGAATGATGACCTTTCGGTGCTTGATGTAACCGATTAACTTGAGGGTTTGGGGGGCAGAGAAGCTAGTAAAAACATTGAGGGAAATGATCGGTTCCACTTCGAGAGGGTCAGAGGGATGGTTTATGTCAATGATTTCTAGTGACTCGGGAACAAGGGGAGTGTCAACATCCTCTTCCAGAATATCCTCATAGATGTCCATAAAAATCTTTTGTTCCTTACATTTGTGTCCTGGGAAATATTTTTCATCACAATTATAACAGAGGCCTTTGATTTGGCATTCATCCATTTCAGCCCTAGTCAATTTTTGGATTTTTAATGGGGTGGAGGGAGTAGTGGGATTTACTGGTTTAGGGCGAGGGATAAAGGAAGGCTTACAGTTTTGAGAGGAAACAATTTGTTGTGCTTCTTTAGATTTTTTGGTAGCCTCCACCCAAGTCGTAGGTCGAGCCATGAGGACATGGGCCGGAATCTCCTCCTTGAGGCCATTGATAAAACACTCTCAAAAGAAAGTATCATTCATGCCCTCTGTTCGAAAATCCAATCACTCAAATGCAGCTATGAAGTCTTCTACTGTGCCTGATTGCTTCAATTTTGTCAAACGACCCAAATGGTTGGTGTCAGTGTGAAAATGTTCAAAAATCTCAGTCACAAATTGGGTCCAAGCAATATACCCTTGACGTGAAGTTTTTCTCCATTGCCACCATTGCCAACGTTCTTGATCTAGATGGAGAACACCATACCGGAGTTTGGCCAAGTCATCTGTAATTTTGTAGAGAGAGAAATAATGTTCCATTTGGGTGACCCAACCAGTGGGGTCCGAGCCATCAAATTTGGTTACATCCACCCATGAAAGGTGTATGTCCCATTGAAAGTGATGGGGTTGAAAGGAATGGGAATAAGTTTCACCCTCAGTATTTTTATGTGCATCAGGAAAAGAGTCATCAGTAGGGATCTTGAGTTTGGTGTAGAGTGATGCAAAGACAAATTCAAGATGGGTGGTTAGTTCGTGTTTGACTTCCACCATTGCGGACTACATGGCTACATTTACAGATGCATTTATGGATGCATCACAGGAGGCAATAGTATCACTGAGTTGTTGCACTTCTTGTTGGGTCTCGAGGAAACCAGATTGCAAGGTGTTGAAGCGAGACTCTAATTCTTGGCTACGGGTATGGGCCATGAGGATGGGTGAACTGAAAAGGGAGCGGGCGGGGTCAGAAATTTTTGTAGAAAAATGATATGGATGAATGTGATAAGGGAGAAG
>ML791974.1:26700-39043 GCA_009831015.1 Picea engelmannii | reverse complement strand
TTACCCCAAAATGGTGATAACAAATTGAACAGAGTGCATGTATCTCTATTATCATTCGGTTGACTGTGACTTCATTTGCTCTCAAATTAGCATAGAATTTTGGTTTGGATAATTCATTTGATTTTCAAATAGCAATCAAATATTTGTTTAATAGTTTGAATTTAATTCTTTGAGTTTTGAATTGGTTTTAAAATGATTATGTGTTTGATTTAGACCAGCTACAAAATCACAAGATTCTGTAGCTAGTCTTAAAAATTAGATTTTTGTTCATTTTATCAATAAAATATCCTCTTAAAACTAGTCTTTTTTTGTCCTCTTTCAGGTACACTCGAATTGCAATGATCAATTGGGAATGCTGTGGTAGTTTAGGAGATATTTGTGTGATGTAGTTTTTATTTTGTTAGTTTGAGTCAGAAATAGAGACTTGGGGTATTATCCCGGATTTTTGTAAACTGTTTTGATAATTCCCAGAGGGATGTTTTACCCTGTGGGAAGTCTTTAAATACTTATTATTTTTTGTAAAGAAGAATCATGATCACTGTGGGAGAACCAGACTATGGATTTATGATTCAGACTGAGATGAAAGTTGATGTCTTGTAACAGCTTTCGCTTTCAATATATCAAACTTTTGTTTCAAGTTTTATTCATATCAGTTTGCAGTTGATTATAGACTACTTTAGCTATCGTAATCCATTGCAGGTTGATGTGACTTGATTAATGTGTTATCCATATATGATCTCTTTTATTATTTAAAAATACAGCAATCACTCTATTTCAGTTTAATGAATACAAGTTTATCTTATCATTAATTGAATTGTTATGTACAAATTTCACATAAGGATTTATCTGAGTGCGATGATTTGTAAATTATAAGGTTGCTGTAATTTTTTATGTCTTGTTTGTCCTGTTATTTATATTTGAAGAGCACAACTGCTTCTAGTTTACGAGAAGCTTACAGAGAATCTGGTGCGGGTTTCCTCCCTCCGATCAGCTAAAACAATTATTGCATACAAGACAAACCTGAAGCATTACTTCAGGTCAGTTTGTTATTTAGTATTTGATAGTTAGCTTGTTAGTATAATTTAAGTAGTTTAGATAGAAATATGTATAGTTTAGATTTGTAGTTAGAGTTATTGTTTTAGTTGCTTAGTTTAGTTAGTTTTTATTTAGTTTCTTTCTCATAAAACTATAAAAAATAAAAAAACAACGGTTTCGTTGTCTTAGGACAGATTACAAATGATTTTGTAGGTTTTAACTCAAATCTGTAATTTGTAAATATTGTATATTTGTAATTAGATCTGATTCTATTGGTAATTAAACATTTACTTTTATAGGATCATAGTTGTATGATTTAGGTAATAGATTGTATATATGTATTTTAGATTTGTTATTTAGTTAGCTTTAATTTTTGTTTTCATTTAAATTAGTTTCTTAGTGTAGTTTTCATTTGTTTTTCTAGGACTTAGATCGGCTAACGGAGCCGCTAAACCCATCAAGGTGGGTTATCCCAAACGACTTGGGTTATTTAGACAACCTCGGACTGGATCCACTCTTCCTGTTGGCGTACGGTCAATTTCTCCCATCAACAAATGGCACTAGAAGGAGGGCCTGGAATTAATTAATGGCACGAGGCGGTCGTAAGACTCCTCCACCACCTAATCGCTCACCTATAGTGACAAGAATTCATTCGAACGATAACATTCCTCCTCAAACAACAACCACATCAAACGATAATCCATGGATCACAGTTGAGCCAGCAACCCCAAATCCTACAGGTGGTGACATACAAGAGATTGTCCACCAATCTCTCATAAGAACACATAGTGCCTTAGCCCATCTGAGGCAACCAAATCGACCTTTGGACCAACCTCTAGATTTCTTTGATATTAGAGAACATTTAGGAGGCACTAACCTCATTGTGAACCCTATAGATCCAGTCCTCACTCCTGCTGCAAGAGGATCTGGAATACCTCCCTCAACACCTCCATCATCCCCTTCTTCTTCGGGAGAAGATTCTTCTGCCGAAGGGAGTTCCCCTTCTCATCCTTCCACACCGACTACACCAATGGCCAATTAGAACAATCCTGCTAGGCCTTGGCTCGACCAAGATGCGGTAGCCATACCTAGAGATCATCATCCCTTACCCAAACATCCAGAGAAGTGGCTTCCCAAGTTTGACCCTGACTCTAAATAGATCATAGAAGGTCACATTAAAAAAATTATGTTAGCCATAAGACTTCGCAATCTCGATCATGAAGACGTAGTTTGAAGGTTGTTCCCCTACACATTCGACGAAAATGCATCTACATGGTACTTTTCCCAGCAACCCCATACCATCGTGTCCTAGGAAAAGTTTGAGTCATGATTTTTGGAAAAGTTCGAAGATGGTAAGCCTCTGAAAGTCCTAGTCATGGAGCTTCCTAATTTAAGAATGAACCCAAAATAAAAAGTAAAAGACTTCAATCAAAGATTCTTAACACTTAAGAACTGAATCCCTACAGATTCCATGTCTCCCGAGAATCTTATCATAGCATACTATACTAAAGCCTTGCATCAAAGTATAGCCATTTGGGTCAAACGATCTAAGAAATCCACGTTGTTAGAGGCCTTTGAGGAGGCCAGCCAAATTGAAAAATACATACTTAGTCTTAAAAACTCTACTAGCAATGAAACTGAAACTAGTTCATCTTCCAAAAAGAAGATCAAAATCCTTCCTAGACCTACTTAAAGTAAAACACAACTTGAAATCTCTGATTTAGAAAACTTAACTAAAGTCGTTCAAAAACTGTCGAATCAAGTTATAGATTTAAAAAAGATGACCGAAGAATATTTCTCGAGCAAAGGGCCTTACAAACCCCAGTTTAGGAAATCTTTTCCCACCAACCGACCTAATCCAATGACTGAGGGTCTTAATCTAGAAAGTCTGCAATACACCCTTCAAACAATTCTAGAAGCCCAGGATAACTTGATATCTCCTGAGATTCCTAAGGAGGTTGTTGAACAAGAGACAGTTCAGGAAGAAGAGTCTTCTCCAAACATTTTTGGACATTTCTCGGATAGCATATTTCAAGCTAACTCCGAGACAGTTCATCCCTATAATACTAGGAGTAAGACAACAAACAAACCTTCCACCGAAAATACTACGACTTTGCCTCCAAAGCAATCTAAATCAGCTGAGACTAAACAGAGTCATGTAAAACCCAACTTAGATTATGATTTAGTTGAAGATCTTAAAAATTTAAGGGCTAACATTTCTGTTTATGAGTTATTGAAATTTCCATTTCTGCTACAAAAAATGTTACATAATATCTCAGAGAATGGAAAAAATGGTAATTCAAGTAGTAACAAGGTTATTCAGAACAAAGTTCCTCAGAAGACTTCTACTAAGAACAATCCTGATTATCACGATAAAGGAAGCCTTCCTATAAGTAATGTAAATAATGTAAATAATGTAGATAATCTAGCTTTAGAAACCGCGAGTAAAAAGCCACAAACTACCACCCTTAGTACTCACAAAAATGTACCTCCATTTTTGTTAACTTTCAAAATATTTAATAGAAACGTGTACAATTGTATGGTAGAATCAGGAGCGTCATCCAATGTGATGCCATGGTCTGTGTGTCAGAAGATTAACGATGAAGTTGAACCATCCACTTTAAAAATCATACAACTTGATCGAACCAGTGTTAAGGTCATAGGAGAATTAAAGAATGTTCTTATAAGATTATCGTCTAATCCCAAAGTTCATCAAGTCATTGATATTATTGTTGTGGATATTCCAGAAGTATATGGTATGTTTTTAAGCAGGGGTTGGTCGGAGCAACTACACAACTATTTCGTGACAGACTGGTCTCACCTGTGGCTTATAGAAAACGGCAAGCCTAACAAAATCAAGGTAAATCGTGAACACTACCTTAATTTCACGGTCACGGATTTGAACGATCCCAACAAACCATTTACACCTTCTGCCAATTCATCCAAAATGCAAGGGATGGATACCTTTTTTGGCAATTTCATGGCCGAGGCTTCAGTTGTCACCAACCCAGAACAACAGTCCGATATTGTAGCATATGTGCAGCCAACATCTTCTACAAAACGGTCTCATGCGCCTGATAAAAATCAAGTTTGGTCTCTTTATTTTGACGGGTCAAAGTCTAAGGAAGGAGCCGGTGCAGGCTGCATTATTATCGATCCGGTAGGTAACAAAACATTGATTGCATGTTGGTTAGAATTTGAATGTACTAATAACACTGCAGAATATGAGGCTTTATTGCAAGGTCTCAGAAAAGCTATAGACATGAACATTCAAAATTTGACTGTCTTTGGCGATTCCGAAATCGTGGTTAGACAGGTAAGAGATTCTATCCACTATCTGTTTCCGCATATTAAAAGCTACCAATTCGAGGTATGGAATTTAATGAATAAGTTTTCTTCCTTCCATATAAATTCTATTCCTAGATTGAATAATTCTGAACCAGATCTATTAGCTAATGTAGCTTCCAAACTCTTTCATGTAGAAGGCTTGTCCTCGGATGCATTCTCCATTGAAATGTTGTTTAGGCCATCAGTTCCCGACAACATCATGAACTGGAGAGTCTTCGACGATGATCAACATATTATTAGCTTCCTGCATATGGAAGAAACTTTTCAAGGCACAGTGATAGATGAATGCACTCACGATGACAATTTGCGCGATTTCACGATAATACCAGATCCGAGATCTCCTGAATCTTCATCGGACATGGTAAATTTGATCCCTAAATCTATAGTTAGATTAGATAAATTTTATGATCTTCAATATAAATTCAAAAAATCGGTCAACTGTAAAACCAATAGTTCCTCGTTATTATATGAAAAAGTAAACTTAGGAACTAATGACAATCCGCAGTGCATTAATCTAGGGGTAGGATGTTCTGAACAAGAAAAAGATGCATTTATTAAATTGTTCAAAGAATTTAAAGATGTCTTTGCATGGACGTATGATGACCTTAAAAGTTTCGACCCTAACATCATACAACACGTCATTCCTATGAAACCCCAAACCTCACCCTTTCAACAAAAACTGAGAAAAATGCACCCTAAGCTCGAACCGACCGTTAAAAAAGAATTGAATAAACTCCTGAATGCTAAGATAATTTTTCGTGTTAGGCACACTCAATGGGTTTCTAACCTTGTCCCTGTTCGGAAGAAAAGTGGAGAAATTCAACTATGCGTCGATTTCTGAAACCTTAATAGAGCTTCTGATAAAGACAACTATTCTGTCCCACCCATGGAACAGATCCTTCAACAGGTATCTGGTTCTGAGAGGTTTTCCTTATTGGATGGTTTCTCGGGGTACAACCATGTCCTGATGTCTCCTCCAGGCCAACTAAAAACTACCTTCCGCACTCCATGGGGCACTTACGCTTATCGAAAAATGCCCTTTGGATTGATTAATGCCGGTGCCACTTTCCAGAGAGAGATGGACATCGTTTTCCGAGGCTTAATCAATCAGTCTGTTGTAGTTTACTTAGATGATGTTACTGTATTTTCTAAAAACAAAACCGATCATCTAGCTCATTTATGAGCCATTCTACAGCGATGTCGTAAATATGACATTTCCTTGAATCCTAAAAAATCCATCTTTGCAGTAGAACAAGGTAAAATCTTAGGATTTATTGTGTCAAGCAAAGGGATGATTATCGACCCCGAAAGGACTCAAGTCATCTTGAAACTCCCCCCTCCTACTACCAAAAAGTCTATGCAGTCCTTCTTAGGCCAGATAAACTTCGTGAGGAGATTCATCCCCAATTTCTCTGAAATGGTCAGACCTTTGCATAACCTAATTAAGAAAGACGCCCAATATCATTGGGGATCCTTAGAAAATCAAGCTTTTAATGCAATAAAAAAGGCCATAATCGACGCTCCTTCTCTCATGAGCCCCAACTTTTCCCAAGACTTTACGCTCTACAGTTTTGCTTCTGACCATTCCTACGTTGTCGTCCTAACTCAAAAGAACGCCGAAAAAAATGAAGTACCCATTGCCTTTATGAGCTCTTCTTTCAAAGGCACATAACTTAATTACCCAGCGGTAGATCAGCAAGCCTATGTTTTTTTCAAAGAATTCAAGCACTTCTGGTCTTATATTTTGAAATCCAGGACGAAGATCATTGTCCCATACCCAACCGTCAGGAACCTGTTAGTACAAAAAGAACCGGGAGAAAAGAGGGCTAACTAGGTCACCTCCTTGCAGGAGTACGACATAGAAATTACCCCAGCACAGATAGTGAGAGGACAAGGGTTATGCAATTTAGTTGCTAATTCAGCAGCAGGACACCAAGAAGAAACTGATATGTCAAACCTAGGACAGAGCAATCAAAACGTAATCTATTGTGCACAAAACTCTATCAGTCCTTGGTATGACGATATAAAATTCTGTCTTGAACATGGGTCATCCCCCCGTCACCTGGATCCCACTAAAAGAAGAGCATTGAGATTAAAGTCTGCCTCCTTTCATTTGGTTATTGGTATCCTGTTTCATCAAAATTTTGATGGTGTACTGATGCGCTGTCTTGAGAAAGATGAAGCAGAAAAAGTCTTACTAGAGTTGCATGTAGGAGAAGATGGTGGTCATTTTGGTGGTGACACCACTGCTCGTAAGGTTTTCAGAGCCATTTATTACTGGCCCACTCTTTTTAGAGATGCCCATGACTTGTGTCGTAAGTGTACTATTTTTCAGAAAGCATCAGGGCGGTTACAGAAACCAACCTTTCCTTTGCATCCCGTTTCAGTAGACTCTCCTTTTCAGCAGTGGGGCCTTGATATCATAGGTCCAATCAACCCGCCATCCTCACAACAACATATGTTTATCATAACAACCACAGATTACTTTACCCGGTGGTCTGAAGCTATCGCTTTAAGGACTGTGCATACCAGTCAGGTAATTGCCTTTCTAAATTCGAATATTATTACTCGTTTTGGTATCCCTGATTGTTTAGTATTTGATAATGCCTCTTATTTTTCCTCTCTTGAGATGAGCGAGTTTTCTTTAGAAAAAGGAATTAAATTGAAGTATTCTGCTAGCTATTACCCTCAGGGCAATGGATTGGTAGAGTCAACAAATAAGAAATTGATTAAAATCATCAAGAGAATGGTGGCTGAAAATCACAAAAACTGGCACAATGCACTGTTAAACGCACTTTGGGTTGATAGGGTAACACCAAAAACTACTGTAGGTAACCCCCTCTTTTTTCTCATTTTTGGCAGAGAAGCAATTCTGCCACCACACATTCTTCTTCCTTCGCTACAGTTATCGCAGAAAATACAAGAAGAAGACTGTCCCCCTTTAGAAAACCAAATTAACGCTTTGATGAAGCTAGAAGAGGTTAGAGCCCAAGCTAAACATAAGTTAGATCAACATCAACTAGTAGTCAAAAGCTGGTTTGATTCTAACTCTGCCTCTGATAGGAACTTCGAAGTAGGTGATCTCGTCCTAAAATGGGACAAACCGCATGAGGGAAAGGGAGAGCACACGAAATTTAAAAACTTATGGCTTGGACCATTTTTAATTGCTGAGAAGTTGGGTCCCAGCTCTTTCCGATTGCAAAATCTAGAGGGGCAGCCTGACACCTATCCGGTGAATGGCCAGGCCCTGAAAAGATACTTTGCTTGATGACAACTCCTTGTATATTATGTACATATTTTTCCTTTATTTTCTTTTCTTTTGTTGTTTTGGTTTTGATTTCTCTTTTGCGCTTATCAGTTTTTGTTTTTGAAATACACATACCTGCATGCTGAACCATTCGGACAAAGAAAACATAAAATTCCTTCACTGAAATGACTGCTGAAAAATTGTATAAGCATCAATTATATACTTCTGAAATTTACATCCGTGTTGGAAAAAAGTCTGTTGTTTGAAAGAAGTGAACTGATTTCGATCTCTGAGTAAAGCCTGTCATGATCATCTATTATATTTTTACGCTGTCCCTTTTCCTTAAGGGAATGACTCAGAACATGTCTCCCTGCCTTAGAAAGTTGGTTTTGCAAATAAACCATCTCTAGATCTTAATAAAGGACAGTTTTAAAAAAAAAATCTGTTGAGGTCTGTAAAAAATATGTTAAAATATCATAATTTTCAGCATCACCCCGCTCGACTATATGTCTTTAAAAAAAATAAATAAATAAATAAATAAATAAAAGATTTGTGGAAAGTGCTTGTAAATCGGCTGGGATGCTGAACAGGTCCGCTGGCAGCGGGTAAATGCATGCATGATGCCAAGACAACTTCGTCGGGGTACTGAACAGGCCTGCTGGTAGTGAAGCAATGTTGGGTATATGAAAATTTGCAAATATGAAACCTCTAACCTTAAAATGTCCTTTATTCTTATCCAGAACTTCTTGGCAGGATACAGATATCAAAGTGGGTTAAATGGAAACCCTGTTGAGGCTATGGACGCCTGCTGGCAGCAGTGGCTCTGTCAACAGTATTGGAGATTTTATCTTTAATATCGTGGCTCGCTTGTCTTAAGACTGTTATCAGTTTTCATCCTTTAAACACTGCTGGAATATTTGGTTAATGATGATGTTTACACGATTTTCTGGTTGTTATTTTTGAGTTAGAATTTTTCTCATTATCCTAATCTGAATTTGTTCCTTTGGCAGAGATAACTGCTTCTACCAGTGTGTCGCCATTGTTGGAAGCCAATTCGCATTTTTATACTGTCCTTATAAGCTGCCTACACCAGTGTTTCGAAAACCTTGATTTTCGTCGCATTATTTGCAATAAAACAACACTATTATTTAGTGCGTTCACACACTTGCCCTTGTCCTTGTTTTCACGACTGCAAGCATGAAAACTTTGATTTCAAAGTTATATTAAAAACGTTGTTGGATTGTTATAATCACTCTTGTCTCTATGTTCATTGTGTTTCCAATTTATTTATCGTTATACAGTTGACAAGACTCCAAAATCCTTATTCATTTGGCATTCTTATTTGTTAATATGACTTCGTTTTACAAGACTGTGAGGATATTCTTTTGATAGAGTTTGTGATGCATTGGTGATTTGATTTATATGTTTTTGGATCAATTCCCTTGACAAATTGGTTTCATGAAAACACATTTGTGTTGTGGTAAGACCCTTGGTATAAATCGTTTCATACAGCACATAGTTCATATAATCAAACCCTTGGTGTGATTTTGATTTATTGCTTTGGTTTTGAAATTATGACTATTGCTCGCGCAAATGTTTGGTCCACTTACCATATGTTCATTGGTTGATTGAATGGCATAGCTTTTAACACATATGCATAGTGTTTTGAATAGTTATACACATCGGCAATTGTACTATGGGTAATGATTGTTTTTCATGGGATGAAATAGCTCCACCACCTTCGCACGTTCTTTCATTAATGTTTTCCCCCTATCCTGGTTCACCTTTGCTAGTTTTTGGGTAAGCCTGTGAGCGCTCTGCCCCTGCGTATACTTTGTTCGAACCCTAGCCCCTCACCCTGCTCACCGTGTGCTCCTGTCTATGGCACCGGTGGTGTGCATAGAGCCAAATGGTAGCCAATCTCTATTGCTATTCGACAATGCCCGTAAGGATTTAGAAAACAATGGTTGGCTGGTGTTTATACAGAGGTTCGAGGGTTTCAACCATTCGGTTGCCCAACAATTCGCCCTCACCTTTGACGGATGCAGGGATAAAATCGGTGATGTATAGCTCGAGCTGAATGAGAAACTCATAAGATCGGCTATAGGACTAGCAGCTACAGGCCAGCGATGGTTTAAAAACTCCAAAGTTGATGAGGTGTCATGGCCTTTTCTATTCATATCACGAAAGGTTACATCCTTTGATAGAGGTATGCCTATTTCTACCCTCAAACCCATGTGGCATGATCTTTTGGTAATTGTTAAACATTTTGTGACCTGTGAAGGTCGGTATGGCTTGGTGTTTTTGTATCACCTCCGGTTATTGATGAATTTCATGGGCTATCCTTTGAACATGCCACATTACTTCTTGCGTAGCCTTTACAAGATGTCTAAGAGGTTCAAACGTGAGAAGGCTGATAGCATCTTGTTTCATCATGGCTTAATTAGACTCATCTTCATCCACCATTTAAACCTTCACGACGATAATTATCAAGCTTTTCTATCTCGAAATGGCTTTGCTAATCCAGAGTCTATCCAAATCGATAAGGTTGTGGTCAGTGAGACTATGCTCCGACCACCCGTGCCATTCCATATCCTCCTACCCCCTTCCAAACCCTCGGTTTTCCCTGACATCGACCTACCTGACATCATAACAGACAAGACTGAGGCTGTCAAGAAGCCTATGAGTAATAAATCCAAGGGTAATCCTTCTATCGACAGCAAGGGTAAGAAAAATACTCGACTGATATCGAGACTTGATCGGAATAAACCTATGCCAAACGTTGATCAAATCCCATAGTGATGAGCAAGGACTCGGACTCTGATATCGAGCGTTTCCTAGCTGGAGAGTATCCCTATTCCCATGGCCTATGCTCCAAGCAACCCTATGACTATGTATCTAATTTTCCCCCGTGCCTAAAAAACAACCCTGATTACCCGGGAATCAAGTTGCACGATGAAACCCCTAGTGGCTTAAACAAACCCTCGCCTATGTTATCAAACCCCAAGAAAACATCATGCATCCAGTGTAATGTATGGTTAGAATGCTATTACGTTGATGTTCCCCTGTTGCAATCAAAGATCAAAGCATTAGAGGAACAGGTGACAGTGCTGGAAAAGGAGAACGATAGGCTACAGACTAACGACAAGAAACAAAAAACCACTGGTTCGATCATCTTTAGGAATGTCGAAGCGGCAACAGCCTTCGTCAATTCCAAATTATCATGACTGAGTTGTTTTCTGATTGTCCAGGTATGAATTTCAGTATTAATTTCATTTTATGAGTTGTTTGAATTAATATAATGAATTGGGTTTTGGGTTTCAGTTAGTTCTGTTCATTATTTGAAATGATTCTGTCATAGTTTGATCATTAAAAATGGTTATGTTGTAGATCTTGTATAGTAGATTCATTTTACTAAAATATAACTATGATTTGGCTATGCGATTTTGTTGTGCCCATCTTAGTATAAGAAACTGATTGGTTTTTGATTCGGTTTGGTTTATTTTGAATCAATTATGTTCGTCTTTTTTAGCATAGTCGATTTGGTTTGATTTCGATTAGTTTCGTTTGTTCCTAATAAACTCAAAACGACTCTGTTCTGTATTGAATCATTATTCTCGTTTGGATTTTGATTATCTTTGACCTATGCAAAAGATATATTTGCTATAATCGTGGAGTCGTGTTGATTCATAACGATAGTGTCCACCCCAAACTGTTTTGATTCATTCTTGTTGGATTTGATTTGCAATTGACTGTTGCGTGCCATGATTAGCATGATCCTTTGTATATGTTTGATATAGTTCTATGCGTTTGAAAAATGATCCTGTTGATTTCATTTGGATTCGACAATAATCTTGTTAATGGCTGAAGCGACATAAACTATTGTATGCAAGATTTGTTTAACCGGTTACAGTTTGTGTCAATTGGAATTGGTTCATGAAAACGATTTCATTACTGTCAAATTATCTAATGCGATTTTGTTTACCCCAAAATGGTGATAACAAATTGAACAGAGTGCATGTATCTCTATTATCATTCGGTTGACTGTGACTTCATTTGCTCTCAAATTAGCATAGAATTTTGGTTTGGATAATTCATTTGATTTTCAAATAGCAATCAAATATTTGTTTAATAGTTTGAATTTAATTCTTTGAGTTTTGAATTGGTTTTAAAATGATTATGTGTTTGATTTAGACCAGCTACAAAATCACAAGATTCTGTAGCTAGTCTTAAAAATTAGATTTTTGTTCATTTTATCAATAAAATATCCTCTTAAAACTAGTCTTTTTTTGTCCTCTTTCAGGTACACTCGAATTGCAATGATCAATTGGGAATGCTGTGGTAGTTTAGGAGATATTTGTGTGATGTAGTTTTTATTTTGTTAGTTTGAGTCAGAAATAGAGACTTGGGGTATTATCCCGGATTTTTGTAAACTGTTTTGATAATTCCCAGAGGGATGTTTTACCCTGTGGGAAGTCTTTAAATACTTATTATTTTTTGTAAAGAAGAATCATGATCACTGTGGGAGAACCAGACTATGGATTTATGATTCAGACTGAGATGAAAGTTGATGTCTTGTAACAGCTTTCGCTTTCAATATATCAAACTTTTGTTTCAAGTTTTATTCATATCAGTTTGCAGTTGATTATAGACTACTTTAGCTATCGTAATCCATTGCAGGTTGATGTGACTTGATTAATGTGTTATCCATAT
>ML791973.1:352393-382209 GCA_009831015.1 Picea engelmannii | reverse complement strand
TCTATAGAAGAACATGAATCAGAAGAAGAAGATCCTCATACTCCAATATTGAGGAGATCAGATCGAGAAAGAAGGCTACTGGAAAGGTATATTCCATCTGATTTTCGTTCAAATTTTTCTTTGTCTATTATTGATGATGATCCTAGAACTATCAGGGAGGCAATGGATTCAAAGGATGGAAATTTTTGGAAAAGGGCCATGGAAGAATAAATGGCATCTTTGGATAAGAATGAGGCTTGGGATCTAGTGGAGTTGCCAACTGGAAGAAAGCGCATTGGCAAAAAATGGGTATTTAAAAAGAAGTTGAATGCAAAAAGAAAAGTGGAGAAATACAAAGCTTGATTAGTAGAAAAGGGTTATTCCCAGGTTGAGGGAATTGATTTTGGTGAGATTTTTTCTCCTGTTGCCAAGTTAACCTCTATAAGATTTCTGTTATCTGTTGCTGATGCATTTGATTTTTAAGTAGAACAGATGGATGTGAAGACAACATTCCTGCATGGGGATCTGGAAGAAGAAATATTTATGAAGCAACCAGAAGGTTATGCTGTGAAAGGAAAGAAGGAGCTGGTATGCAAGCTGAAAAAGTCCCTGTATGGTTTAAAAAAATCACGAAGGATGTGGTATCAAAAATTTGATACTTATATGCTAGGACTTGGCTTCACCAGAAGCAAAGAGGATCACTGTGTGTATTCTAAATTAATTAGCGATCATTTTATTTATTTGGTCTTGTATGTGGATGACATGTTGCTGGTAGGAAACAACAAGGAGATTATATAGGATGTGAAAACTCAGTTGTCCTCTAAATTTGACATGAAGAATCTTGGTGCTTCAAATTTCATTTTGGGCATGGAAATTAAAAGAGATCGAAAAAGGAGGAAACTCTGGTTAAATTAGAGAAAATATGTCGAGACAATATTGCTGAGGTTTAATATGCAGGAATGTAAACTGATCAAGGTTCCTATTCCTGTTGGTGTAAAGTTATCTGCGGATCAGTGTCCCAAGACACATGAAGAAGAGGAGGACATGTCTCATGTTCCATATGTGAGTGCAGTTGGTAGTTTGATGTATGCAATGGTCTTTACTAGACCGGACATTGTACATGCAGTGGGAGTTTTGAGTAGGTATATGTCAAAATCAGGGAAGGATCATTTGACAATAGTAAAAAAGGTTTTTAGGTATTTGCGTGGCACTGCTAGCTATGGATTGTGCTATGAAGGAAGACCGAGATTGGACAAAGTGGTCGATATACATGTCTTTGTGGATGTAGATTGGGTTGGAGATTTGGATCGTAGGAGATTTGCAAGCGGGTATGTGTTTAACCTGTTTGGAGGAGCAATAAGTTGGATGATCAAAAGACAGGTTGTAGTGGCACTTTCAACTACAGAATCTGAATACATGGTAGCCACTCATGCAAGTAAGGAAGCAATATGGTTACAAATATTGTGTTCAGGTATTGGGTTGGTACAACAAGCTGTAAGGATAGAGTGTGATAGTCAGAGTGCAATTTTTCTGGCGAAGAAACTTGCTTATCATTCAAAGACAAAGCACATTAATGTTCAATATCACTTTGTGAGAGACATGATTGAAGAAAAGAAAGTATCACTGATGAAGGTGGACACTTTGAAGAATGTTTCAGATTCATTAAAAAAATCTGTGAGCACTGAGAAGTTCTCTTGGTGTAGAGGATCCATGGGCATTGCTACCCTGGATTGTTGACTATGTAACCCTGTAACCCCTTGTGTGCAAAGAAAACAACAAGTGGGAAAATGTTGGGTATGTGTTATATTATTTTCACGAGTAGTAGTGTCTGAGTGTCTACGCCAGGCACGCAGGGGGGTTAGAGGGGCAGGCGCTAGGCCCCCCCTCGGGGGGTGTAGGGGCAACACCCCCAGTTTTTTTTTTATTTTTTATTTTGCCTCGGGAAACGTGACACCTAACTTGAGAAACGTGTCATGTATTAGGTGGTTTTTTGGCACATGGTTTTTGCCGATGGTTTTCTATTTCCGGTTAAGGAATTAGGGTTTTGGACTAATCCAGGTCATTGGGTTGGGGTTTTGGATGCCGCTGGCTCCTATATGTATATTGTATTGTAAACAATGTAACACAATGAATGAATATAATATATGTTGGTTTTCCCGGTTTGAGTTTCCAGGGGAAAAATATCTGTGTAATGTTTGTATTTGCCATTGTATCTTTTTTGTTCTTTTATGAATATCTGTTTACAGTAGACATTACAAGGTTAGAATTTACAACATTTCCATCACCTGGTCACCACGCCAGGTAAGTGACCTTCAATCTCTCCTTATTCTATTATGAAAGAAAATATAAAGAAAGAAATATAAAAAACAAATGATGGAATTGGAAAACGTGCATTGCAGACGAAGGTATCACACCCTCTACAAAGGCACCCATGAATGAGACACTATGAACCCTTGTATGTCATGAGCCCTATGAAAATTGAGTCTTGAACCCTACCACATCATCCACTTTACATAAATTAGAGAGGGATATCTTGAAATTTCTCCTTGACTTAGGGAAATACCTACCCCATAAGACACCTCGTCAACCCTCCCATACTTAATCTTGACAAGTCACATAGTGTCTTTGAGATGTTAATTGTTTGATATAATGATCTTTGATGCACATGCTTAGATGACTTGTTTATTTATTGGATCCACTTATCATGATGTTATGATTTGAGATCCTTGGAGGGCGTGTTCATTTGTCTTTGCAGGACCTAGTTGGTGGACAATTTTGGGAGAACAAGCCTAGCTTGGGCTTCCATGGGGATACAAGCCCACAGGTTGGGTGCCAGGGGCCCACATACCGGATGAGAGATATAAGAATTGGAATACCTTGATGATGAATTGGATGACCTATCCCACACCTTACTTGCCAAATGTTTTTCCCAGGATGGGAAAAACATCCTATTTTCTAGCTTGACATCATGCTTTGGGGGGCTAGGGCATGGTGATGAGGTGCCACTGTTTGACACATGGACATTTGAGGAGGAGAAGGGTCTTCACCATGATATGAGTGCCTATATGCTTGATACATGGCCTTTGGACGCCCATCCATGCTTCCCCAACACCAACGACTTCCTCAAAGTGGAAAAACATCCCCTAAAGGGGTGACACCCCCCTAAATTAGACTTTAATTTGTGCAAAAAGTGAAATTTTAATTGAATTGTTTAATATTAATTTGTTAAGGGGGAAATATTAGGGTTTTTGGCCCTAATCTTGTGTTTTACTCATTTTGTGGACAAATTATTGTATCTACATTTAGTATAGATAGATATCATAAGATCTCATTTCAAACATAACTCTTCCTTTTGTGAGAGACTTGGTCTGCAATTTTCATACCTCTTGGCTCTTTTATCTCTTGTGCACTTGTGTATGGATATTTTTATGAATGGTTGATGGGAGAAGTGATGCGCTAACCTTGGAAGGCTATTCTATTTCTATTGTGGTGGATTATCCTGGCATTTTCCCTTGAATTGATATGTTTTTTACTTTCTTGCTATCATTTGTTTCAAGCCAAGGTTATTTTTCTAGGAACTAGGTAAGAAGTATAAGGGCATAAATCCCCACCTTAGTATTGATCACTTTATGCCTCATCTTATTTCTTTAACAAGGGTTTTCTAAGAGAAGTGTAAGGGCATACACCCTCTTAGGCTAAACCCTAGCCTAGAGAAACATGCCTTGGGATGTAAAAGAGATTACACTCCCAAGTGTAAATGTGTTGAACCTGCATAGAATAGATCTAGCTAAACAATAATACAGACATTTGCAGAGAGAATTGGAGAAAGAAGAAGGAGAGAAAGAATCGAAGAATTCTCATTAACCATATTCCACACTCAAAGAGAATAATTTACAATAGATATAGGATACATGAATAAATAATAATCCATAGTGGTGTTCTAGAGTGATCTGGACACACACCAACAGTTACGGGAGTAAACTGTCACCTAGTCTAGTCTCTCAGGCAGTTACGGGAGTGAACTGCCACCTAGCTGAGTTAACTAGTCAGCTAGTATTCAGTTAACTGACTGAAAAAAGAGTAGTGATTTGGTGATGATCCTAATGTTGCATGGTGATAAAACCAATGCAACATCTAAACTCAAATCAACTAGTCAAAATGAAGTGTCAACTGAAAGAGAATATTCTCCAGGTGGAATATTCTCCCCTAAAATATAGAAGACTGGATAATGACTAATTATGACTAATAAACAAGGAATAACCTTAGGAAAAATAAATCCTAGGTGTGTGTGAAGTAAATCCAACACCAAGGAGGTAGCTTCTCTAAGATCATTTGAATATATTAAACCAATAGTAAAGGCACTAGTCATATTCCTTTTTTTTCATTGGAGATATAAAATCATTGCCTTGGGAAACATATTTTTTGACCTTTTGAAAGTTCTCTTGCTTGAAGTTGATTTGTCTCATTGAGAGGAGCTTTCCCCCAGTAGGGCATCCTGTCTCTCCAAAAACTCTAATTGTTGTTACAAACTTTAATCCACAGCCATTAGGGCTGCATAACCCTAGCTACCAACACTCTCATAACTCCTAAACTAACCATAGACTAACTCTCTAACTTCACTCACCTAGCCTACTAACTAGGGCACACCTTCTGGGCTAGTTCTTGGCACTTTTCCATGGTTGAATTTGCTGTTACATTCCATTGAATGATATAGCCATAAGGATGCAATTTTATGCAGAAAACACATGTTTACAACAACCATTTTTAGATCATATAGCCATTCTTAAGTGCCATTTTTCAACCTATATTCATTGCTAACCTAGATACTAAATTACTTAACTAGTTTATATCTTTGTATGATGATTTATATTTTTTAGTTGTTGATATAAACTGTCATTTAGTGCTGTAAATTAGGGACAAAAATCTTAACTTTCTGATCCAAATAACATATATCATTGCAAAGTGTCTTTTCTTGTGTCTCGAGCAGGTACAATCATCTAGAGAAGTACTATACCTGTGGGGAAACAATTACTTGAATTACAAGGAATATTTTACCACCATTCATCCCACTTAGAATTGAACTCTATGGAATTCACTTTCATTTCCCTCTAATTCCTTCTCAATCTCCCTAGGGTCACCGAGATCGCCTCCCTAGAGTGACCTAGTCACCCTTGAAGTGCATGACCTACATCGAGGTGACATTGGGTGTAGGATTCTCAACTTGTAACACTTGTTTCGTGGTTGGGTCATGCTTTTCCCAACCTACAACTTGTGCTATAAAAAATCCTTCATGCTCTTTAAATATAAATCATGGAAGAGTCGGGTGTTAATCCATGGATTAATGTAGTCGTTAATATTGAGGAGAATATGAACCATCAAATCACTCTATGTCGATAACATATCATGACCTTCATATTTCCTAACTAAAAATGAATACTAATGCATAATAAATAAACACACTAAGAAACACACATTCACCTAACGACACATTAGACCAAGTTGATCTTAACTAACTCCTAAGTGTCTAAATATCCTATCATCCCCCCTTAAGAACAACTTGGGATAGGATTGAATGATTTACAAAGGTGACACAATAGGAGAAGGAAGGAGGCATTAGAGCCTATTCCCCCTTAATGACAAGTTCATGAACTCCTAACATAGATTGAAATTTGGAAAACTTTGATTTTGTAAGAGACTTTGTGAAAATTCCCACAATTTGATCTTCTGTAGGGAAAAAGAGAACTTCAATAGCTCAATCATGAATGATATTTCTGATGAAGTACAAGTGTATCTCGATGTGTTTTGCACTGATGTTGAATCAGGTCTTTGGCGAGCTTGTTGGCACTCTGATTGTCGCACTAGAGGGTTTTCAGATGCCGCTGCTGTAATCCAAACTCTGAAAGGATCCGTCGAAGCCATAAGGATTCTTGACTTGCATTGTCGTTTCTCAATAATCTACTTCTGTTGAAAAAATAGAAATTGCTTGTTGTTTCTTATAGGCCCAAATGACGGGTCCTGAACCAAGGTTGAAAACATAACCTGCAGTAGAATTTTGATCATCAGGTTCGCTGACCCAATATGAATCAGTGAAACCAACCAATAAAGGAGTCCCCCCATTGTAATGTATCCTGAATTGAACTCTTCCCTAGACATACCGAAGTTTTATTTTAGTTGATTTCCAATGGATTTCATGGGGTGTTTGCATATACCGGTCAACAAGACCAACAACAAAGGAAATATCAAGATGGGTATAATTCAAGTATAATATGCTACCGACCAAATGACAATACAAAGTGGCATCAACTTCAGAAGAAGTATCGGTGGCAACAAGTTTGACTCCAAACTGGAAGGGAGAAGGTTCTGGTTTACAATCTTCCATGTGAAAGCAACAAAGAAGGTTGCACACATACTTATACTGGGAAAGAAAAATTCCTTCCTTGGTTTGCAAAACTTGGAGGCCAAGGAAATAGTGAAAAAAACCTAATTCTGTCATTTCTTAAAAGTTTTCAAAGGGTTTAAAACCTTGGAGGCCAGGGAAATAGTGCAAAAAACCTAAGGTTTCATAGGGATTAAAAGTTTGTGGTCATTACCAGTGAGGATAAGTTCATCAACATAAATAACAAGGATTATGAGACGAATTCCTACTTTCTTGGTATAAACATTAAGATTAGAATGACACCTAGAAAATTTAGTGTCAAGAAGAAAGATGTCCATTTTGGAATACCAAGCTCGGGGATCTTGCTTAAGACCATAAACCGATTTATTAAGGTGACAAACAAGAATAGAGTCATTCTAGACATAGACAAGAGGTTGTTCCATGTATATTTATTCTTGCAAATCCTCATGCAAGAAGATAGATTTAACATCCATCTAATGGACCTCCCATTTATGTGAGGTAGCAAGGGATAGAACAAGGTGGATGGAATTCATTTTGGCTACAAGGGAAAATGTTTCATTATAGTAAAGTCCTTCAACTTGGTAGAATCCTTTGGAAACTACCCAAGACTTGTGTCTTTCAACACTTCCATCTGATGCATACTTAGTTCTATAGACCCATTTATATCTGGCAAGTTTTCTTCCTTTCGAAAGAGGTACAAGATCCCAAATATTGTTTTCCATTAAAGAACGATACTCCTCACTCATTGTTGTGTCCCAATATGGATGACTTGACGATTTTGCAAATTTATTTGGATCACGAGTCTTTGAAACTTGATCCAAAAGAGAAGAGGCTCATTGGAACTATGAACGTGTTTGACGCTGATCTGAAGGATCATCAACATGATCCCCAAATGATTCTCGTGTTGAACGAACCCATCTAGGAAGCAATGGTGCTAGGTGTAGGTTCATATTCAATGGAGTCATTTGGAGGAAGGTGAGCAGGTGGAGGTGGATTTTCATCATCACTGTCATCATTTGAATAAGAAGAAACCAGAATAGGAACAAAAGAAGGCACAAACACAAAAGATGGATTGCAGGCCGAAGAAGGCACACATGTTGAATTAAGCTCGCAGGACAATATATTTTCATCAAATTTAATAAATTTTCTAATAATAATTACATTACAATGTGGTTGAATAACTCTATAACCTCTAACATCTTTAAAATATACATTTCTCACTTTTAGGCTACAATTTTTTCATTTTCTCATCAGGAATGTGATCCCATGCTACACTACCAAATGCACATAAGTAACTTATATCTGGTTTAAGTTTAGTCCACGATTCTTCCAATGTTATGTTTTTAAAAATTAAGAGTCTTTGTGGGAGTATGATTTACTATGTGATTTGCACAATTAATGGCTTCCATCCAATACTTTATACTTAATCCCTTAGATTGGATCATACAATTAGCCATTTCTTTTAATGTTCGATTCTTTCTCTCAGCAACACCATTTTGTTGTGGTGTATATGGAATAGCGTGTTTCATTTGGATGCCTTGTGTAGTGCAGTAAATTGTAAATTGATTGTTCACATATTCACCTCCATTATCTATTCTTAACCTTTGAATTTGATGTCCAAATTTATTTTCTACGAGGGCCTTGTAGGCCAATAACTTGTCAAAAAATTCACTCTTGAGTTTTTAGAAGTAAACCCAAGTGCGCCCGAAAAAGTCATTAATGAAAGTTAAGAAATACTTGCACCCATAAAAATGAGGAGAAGAAAGTGGACCACACAAGTCACTGTGAACAAGCTGCAAAGGGGCTAAGGTGTGCCAAGAGGCACGCTTGTCAAAGTTGTCCTGATGATGTTTTCCAAGAACACAACCGACACAAATACCATTTCTACATGAAACAAGAGGAAGACTATTCACCATATGTTGATTACATAGTTGCTGCAATGAGCGATAGTTTAGATGACCAAACCGATCATGCCAAAGTTTTCTCAAGCCACCGCTATGACAAACAAAAATTGATGGAAAAGATGATGACCCAAAGTTGTCAAACTTGTATTACCTGATAATATCATCAACCATTCCAGTTGCAAGAACATGCTAAGGATATTTTAGATCCTTGATTACAACTTGGTGAAGTGAAAAATCTACGGTTTTACCTTCATCTGAATGAGTGATTTGATATACTAATAGAAGGTTCTAGGAAAGACTTGGAACACATAACACATAATTAAAATGACGATTATCCACCTGAACTATTCCAAACCCTACAACACTAAGAGGTCTGTCATCACCAAGACATATTTTCTTGGCGTTACATTCATTTAGAGAAGAAAATATGGTTTTATCCTTAGCCATATGATAAGATGCTCCATAATAAAAAATCCACTCATAAGAAGAAGAAGCAGAAGTTGCATTGAAGGAAAACCGGAAGCATAAAGTGCATGTCCATGAGAAGAAGAAGAATCAATACTGAGTTTGTGCTTCTTCATCGTTGCTTCTAAAGTTTCCATTTTCTTAAAACCTTTGGACTCATCATGACCATCTTTCCTACAAAAGTTGCAATGTCTGTTAGTCTTCTTATTTTTAGATTTTTCTCCTTTGTCAACATTAGGAGCGAAAGCTGACTGAGTGGGTTTGCGACGCTTGTTTTGCTTGTTGTTGTGGCGAGGATGTTTCTTCTTGGGATTCTTGGATTTATATTTCTGCTAGGAAACTTAGGCTTTGTTGTATGTACCTGCAGTGCTGATCACTCCAAGTTTCACAAGCTTATATTAGTCTCTAATCAAAGCATCACAAAAGGACTTAAGAGTGGTTTTGTGATAATAAGTCCCTAGAGCTTCTTTGGTGGCATAAAAAGGTAGATACACACACTGAATATACACTACCAAGCTTAGAAAGAATAATATATATGAAACACTCATCGTCCAACTTTATGTTACACTCTTCACATAAAATTATAAGTGTTTTGAACTTAGATAAATAGTCTTAAATGCAAGAGAAATAATTTTCACTTAAAGTCATTATCTGATTTTCTATTTGGTGGGATCGAATAATATTGTGTTTACCAAACACAACTTCAATATTTTCCCAAGTTTTATTGGGGGCATCAAGTCATTGAAGGTGAAAACTTAAATTGGGAGAGATGGACATTCTGATTATTCCATGGCATTCACCATTCCTATTAATCCATTTGACATACTTGTCATCATCGGTGGGTTCTTATTCTTTTCCCAAGGTAATCCGGTATAGTCCTTTACTTTTTAATAAATCCTCCATATAGGATTTCCATTGGAAGTAGTTGGTGTTGGTAAGAAAAATATCACTGAGATATGCCATATTAAAATATGTAGAAAAATATGAAACCGATGGTCTAGATGGAAAGATCTCGAAAAAAATAGGCAGTTAAAAAAACAACATTGAAAAAAGACATCATATGTGAACGTTATTCCCTTCCGAAGAAAGACATAAATGCTAACCAAATATCCACATGACAGGTAGAAGTTGGTTGTAACAACCCAAATTGATTAATTTTTCTCATAGTTTTTAATTTAAATTTAATTAATTATTAAAATATATTAAATGAAACTTTTATTATTTTATTATTAAAATGTGGGTGAAGTAATTAATGGGGGGATAAGGTTGTTGGAAAATTAATGAGGGGGATTTGAGAGAGGAGGATAAGGAAGAGAGGAGGGGACTAGGGGAGGAGTTTCATTTTTGCATTGGAAATTTCTGCAAGAGGTGAAGGATGAGGAGGAAAATTGGGAGAATAGAGCATTTTGGAAACTCTCACAGGGCACTGCTATTGTTGGACATTTTTGGCTTTGGGGCCAGGAAACTGCAAGTATTCCTAGAGGTCATTCCTAGTTGGATGGGAGGTTAATATTCAGTTGAGAAGTTTGGGAAATCTCAAGAACAAGAGAACCAGGGACTAAATCAACTAATCTACATGTAGATGTACATATTTTGTGCATTTTATGATGTTATTATGCTGTTGTTGGTTATTATAATGCTGTAAAGAAAATCATGAAATGAATGCATTGAACTAAATTGAAGTTATTTATGCAAGAAGAGGAATACATTTTTTTTATTTTGAGGCTTTGTATGAAATGCATTACATATGGTATCACAGCCCAGTTTCAAAATTGAAACCTGGGCTTCAACACCCAGAGCATGATATTTTGTCTTTGTGCCAACATGGTCTGCAACCTCTTCATCTACAATCCAATTTGGGTTGTTACAGTAGAAGAGCTGCTTGGAGCACACATTCGCACATGAACTATAATTTCATCTATTACCAAGTCCCATAGAAGTAATTGAGTATCCTGCCTAACTAATCCAAAATGGCACATTGTGATTTTTCCTGTGTCATCCAAACAAGGTGAGTCTAGTATGAATTAAATACAACAACACTTACTCAAGAATTGTGCCACTAAAGCATGATTTTCCTCTAACCAAGACATACTTCCCATTTTCTTTTTCCATTACTGCCAAAAATTTCTTCACTTCATGTTGATGCTGAGAAGAGTCACAATTTAATCAGCAAAATAAATGCAATAAAATTAGTTCATTAAATTACTGACTGGTTCTCAACAAATATAAGAGTAAATGCTAGACATTTTACTGGAGCAAATCCACATGAATTGGAGCATTTTCCTTCAAGCATCATTTTATCAACATTGTGGTGTTGTGGTTAAATCCCTCAACTGGATTCCCTTCAGTGCAAAACATATTTAGTTGAGCTCGTACACGAAATGCCAAAATCTTACCAAGCCTCATGCCCCATTGGTCAAAGGAATTGATGCCCCAATTGAAACCCTAAACTAAAATTCCGTGTTCATACATTGCTAACAAGAGGCCTACATTATGTATGTCCTTACTACTGGGTGAATTCTACAGGAATATGCCCACCTTTCGATTACCATGGAGAGGATTTGAAAGTTCCATTGCAAATTTAGTCATGCCTTTGGAACAAAAATATCGATACAAAAGTGTGAAAAACATTCTTTTGTAATGCGCTAAAAATCTTTAATACTCCTTGGTAACCATTAAAAAAGAACGTCCGTATCATTCATCACATAGAGAATCTCTGTTTTTTGGGTGACTAAGAGCCAGAGAAACTACAACAACATCACTAATCAATGTCTCCCAAATCCCAGCCACGAACTCGGTTAAGCTCTTTGACATAATCCCTATTTGATATAAAAGATGCGAGCTTGTCTTTGTAGCCACTGGTAGTCATGTTGAATGTTCTTTAATCCTCACCTTATTCATATCTGCAAAAAATATTTGCAGAATCTCTCTCCGAGTCCAAGACTGAAGTATTTATGAGGCACATTCTATCCATGTTTCAATCTTATAACTATCCTGGAATCCATCCAAGCCATCAGGCATCAGAATCATTGTGTATTCTCTTTGTTCCAGAAATAACAATAGCAACAACAATAGGAGAAAACATGATACCTCTTCTAGGGTTAAAGAACCCATGACCAGACCTCATACGCTGCGACACCTCTTTGACTGGAAACTGTTGAACAACCTGTTTCTCACGAAGGAGCTTGTGCATGTCTGTGCCCATGATGGGTACCCGACATTGTAGAGAAGAAAAAAAAAAGAAAAAAAGAAAAAGAACAAAAGCGTGAATGATTTCTCCATGGGAATTTATATCAGTACCAAAACCGCTGAATTCTCAACCTTAAACCAGTCCGAATGAAAAACGATCATAATGCCCGTTCAATTTAATAGTCTCTCTAAACTTCACCTAATCATCCATAGACCACAAGTTGAAGAAACACGTTATTGTGTGAGCGCTGTGATTTGAACTTGGCTCTCACTCTCTCTCTTCACATGGTAAAGCTGAGAAGAGTCCGATGTGTACTCCCTCGTCGCCACCTCCTTCCTACGACTCTTTCCCTTCTCCACCATCACAACACCTCCTCGTTTCCTCTTCCTCAAATCCTCTTTGCTTCGACTCTTCTCTTGGGTCCTTTCGTTTCCAAAATCTTTAGTGAAGGGTTTAACTCTGTGAGGAAGAAGCCTGGCGACCATGGCTGTTGCAGAGAAGCACCAAAAGGATTTACTCCCATGAGAAAGGAGCCCGACGACCATGACTGTTGTAGAGGAAGAGGCGATCTAGCGGATTATTGCATGTTGCATGAGTAAGAAGGGACGAGGTAGGGTTTGAGAGAGGGAGGGGGGCACGTGGGCCTCGCCCAACCTTACTAGGAATTATTTTCCCCTCTTATAATATAAATATAAAAAAATTGGGCTTTTGTCCCAATCTCCGAGTATGTTAAACTCAGGCCCATCTACAAGTCCAATCACCGTGACTAATAGCCAAACAAACAACAACCAACATCAAGAGTTAAGACAAGCACCATATACCAAGGAGACAACCTACGGGTTGCATAGTGCGCTCAAGGCCCAATCTCCAAGTTAATCCCCGAGATACCAAGCATTTAAACCAAGTTCAAGTCATAATTCCACCACACACAACATATGCCAAGCCACAACACCAAGCGCAAGCCACAAGGAAAGAGGAACCCATGCGGGGCCAAAACAAGTGCTCAACGGGTCGAGCCAAGCACCAAACACAAGTCAACACCCAAAACTGAGACCAAGTGCTAAGATATGAGGGAAGAGAGCCCACAAGGGCGCTAGTCCTTGCACTACGCATCATATTTTTTTTAATATATTTTTTTAATATTTCTAATATTTTTAATATTCGTTTTATTTCTCTCTTATATTATATTTTTAAAAATTAATTAAGGTTATTTAAAATTAAAAAAAAATAATATTAATTAAAATAATCTAAATTCATATATATATATATATATATATATATATATATAGAATCGAACCAATCCCAAAGTCCTATTGTGATCAAGTGCCACTTGCCTCAAGTTTGGTCACAAGACACTTAATTTGGGCTTCTGAGTTTGGTCGTCGAGTTCAACAAATGTCAAAATTACAGGTTTCGATCATTGAGCCCGCCACTCAAATTCATTGACATTACGTACTACCAAATACCTTAGTCATCGCGCAAGTCACCGAGACAAAGTACCAAATCCCGACAATAGATATGACAAGGGGCTCAAACTATGCACAACGCGTCAATCAAATGGGGTTGTTTCAGGGTTTAATAATTAATTTACATTGTGTTTAAAACACTGTACTTAGTTTCCATGTTTCTAAGGACTTAAGGAGGTAAGTAACAATAATTGGTAGGTTCCTCGCAGTGATATCATAGATGGCAAGGAAAGGGAGTTAAGAACTTACCCGAACACGTTACCAAGCTTAGAGGATTTCAACCCCGACCTTTAGCCACTTACCCTAAAGAGAGTAACGTCTGTTTATAGACAAGTAAAAAAAACACTTGCGCCAAACCCTATGTTTGCAAGTATAAGTTGAGCGAATGTTGAATGCCTTAAACTCTTCCCCGGTAGGTATTTGGTTGGATGTATATTCATTTATTCAAGATGGTTAGGACTAAGGGAAATCAAGGCCGAGGGGCATCGTCGCAAGGAACACCAACGCCGGTGCTGGCACCACCATCGCCTGAATTAGCTCTCATTTTTTGCTCTTTAGAGGCTATTATTGAGACATTAAAGAGATGTCAGTAAGGTGATGTCAAAGTGGAACCCCCACCATCTAGAGTGGGTAACTCTGAAGCGACGAGGGATTCAGAGGGAGGGCCTCCACCAGGGGACATTACCAGAGAAATACAAAAGTTCAAACTCCCAGAGTTTGCTGGGGGCATGCAAGTGAATGTGCAGAGGGATGGTTGGAAGGAATGACATGATGTTTTTCCTTAAGAGACTATGCTTCCACATCTAAGGTGAAGATAATGATATTTTAGTTGAGGGACAGTGCCGTGAACTGGTGGGGTAACCTGGAGAGGTAGTTGCACCTTACCCCAGACACCGTCTCATGGGAGATTTTGGAGGAAAGATTCTGAAGGAAATATTTGCCTACATACTATGAGGAACAATAGGTAGGAGCATTTCATGGTCTAGTTCAAGGAAATAGGACCATGGAAGAGTACGATATCAGGCTCATGGAGTTAGTAAAAACTGTCTCGTACATGGATACCAATCAACGACAATAATTTTTTTTTGTGTATGGGTTAAACCCTAGGATAAGAGCCATGGTATAGATGTGGAAGCCATTGTCAGTAGCCGAAGCAGTTGAAAATTCCCATTACGTGGAAGAGCATATGAGCCTAAACAGAGGTATGAGATCAACCATTCCACAAGATTCTGGATTCATGGGGAAGGCCCCTAGGACCTTCTCCAGGGGAGGAATATTTAGGCCACCTCCTTATGGAAATAGAGTCGCTCCTAGAGAAGTTACATCAGTTGTTGCAATGGCAGCGAGTGTAGCATCTCGCTCATCACCAATGATGTAGGTAGGTCCACAACCTTCTCAGGGAGCAATTAGTAGGGGCAGGGGTTCCAGGGGAAGGAACTCATTTTAGAGACCGTCACAGGGCTGAGTGCAGGTTCCATATGGTGTTACTTGTTGGGGGTGTGGAGGACCTAATTACTGGTGTTACTTTTTGGGGGTGTGGAGGACCTAATTACCAATGTGATTGTCTAGAGTTATAATCAATATTTGTGCATAGAGAAGGAAAGGCCCTGATGGGAAGAGCAAGTAGTAGCCACCAGATTTATGTAGCGGTTAATAATCACCAGGAAGAACATCAATCCATGGTGGTGGAGTCACCAGATACGCTAAATCATGTCAATGTTAAAATTTTATTTGATTCTGCTGCTACAAATAGTTTCATTTCACCTTGTGTATTAGAAAAGTGTGGGTTGGAAGCCTATGAGAAATATGACTTTAAACAAGTTGAGATGGCTTCGGAGGAAAAACAAGCGGTAGGACCTAACATTGATAATTTTCTAGTAGACCTGAGAGTGTGTAGTACTAGGTTGAAGGTGTACATCACTGGTTTTGGGACGTATGACCTAATCATTGGAATGGATTGGTTAGAATCCCATCGATCTTTGGTAGATTGTTTCATAAAAAGGGTGCTTTGTGTTGATGATGAAGGAAGGTCAGTAGAGATCCACGGTGTACGGAGGAAAGTGTCTCTATGATTTATCTTGACCATGAAGGTTAAACGTTGCATGGGGTAAGTTTGTCGATTTTATGTAGTCTCAATGAAGGGAAAGGACCTTTCTTGGATCAGTATCCAGTATTGTCAGAGTTTAATGATGTTTTTCCAAAAGAGTTACTAGGGTTACCTCCTGAGAGGAAGCTTGATTTTACCATTGAGCTAAAACTTGGTGCGAAGCCAATTTCCAAGACACCATATAGGATGATGGCACCATAAATTTGTGAGTTGCAGATGGAGTTGAAGGAACTAATTGAATTAGGACTAATAAGGCCTAGTGTCTCACCTTGGGGCACACCAATTATTTTTGTCAGGAAGAAGGATTGTTCCTTATGACTGTGTATAGATTACATGGACTTGAATTGTGCTACAGTGAAAAATAGGTACCCAATGCCATAGATAGATGATCTCTTTTAATAGATGAAAGGAGCAACAATGTTCTCAAAAATTGATCCATTATCACGGTATCACCAGTTAAGGATTAAGGAAGGTGATATTCCTAAAAATTCCTTTCGAACTCGGTTTGGGAATTATGAGTTTGTTGTAGTACCTTTTGGTTTGACCAATGCACCAACAATATTCATGAGCTTTATGAATGGTGTATTCCAAAAGTACTTAGACCACTTTGTACAAGTCTTTCTGGATGATATCCTCATCTATTCCAAGAATGAAAGAGAACATGAGGAACAATCGCGAGTGGTGTTGTCATGCCTTAGAGAGAATAAATTGTATGGCAAGTTGTCTAAGTGTTCTTTCTTCAAGAAATAAATTCACTATTTAGGTCATATCATTTCCGGTGAAGGAATCTCCATGGACCCAAAAAAGGTAAAGGCCATTATGGAATGGCCAGTGCCAAAAAATTCTCATGAGGTAAGAAGTTTCATGGGGATAGTGGGTTACTATCGGATATTTGTGGAAGGGTTCTCTAAAATAGCGAAACCCATCACCACTTTGTAGTGCAACGGGGTTAGGTATGAATGGACAAAGGAATTTGATACTGCATTCATCGAGCTTAAGAGGTTACTAACTAGTGCACCAATTCTACGAGTGTCAGATATGGGAAAATGATTCATAGTCTTCACAGATGCCTTGAAGTAAGGATTGGGGTCCGTGCTAATGAAGGAAGGGGGAGTGATAGAAAATGCATCAAGAAATTTGAAGAAACATGAGGAGCTTTATGCTACTCATTGTTGGCGACAGAAGTCACTCCTGGATTGCAGCAGGAGCAGAGCCTGACGCCCATCAGTTTTATGTCATAGTAGTTTTTAATGGGTGATCAAATGGGTAGAGACTCGGGAAGATATCACTCTAACTCAGGGGCTAGGTCTGGCATGTAACGAACAAAGGAGGTCTTGATCTAACTTCAGTCAGCAGGTTGATTTGAAAATGAGCAGGTTGAAGACCTGGTTAAAGGAGTGGACAAGCTACCTCAGGAAACAGGCCTTTCAGTAATTTGTAGAAGAAAAACTTTGAATGCAAGATCCTCTGGTTCAGGGCTTCGAGAAACTGAAAGGGGGACTTGACTGGATTCTCCAATTCCAAGTCATTTAGCGCTTAAGAAAATCACAAGGACCGATTAGAAACAATGCAACTGTTACAGTGATCCAATCTACATCATCCTATAACAATTACAACTCAACTAGATTCTCCAATTCCGAGTTGTTCTAACACAGTGTAAACAAAGACATGAAATAAACTGACATTCATAAGACAAGAAGTCTCAAGAGTCCATGCATAACCAGAATAATAGTGCTTCATTAAAGTTTTACAACCGAGAGCCTTTCTCAACCATCGATGGATTACAAAATACAAAGACTGAGATTATATACTCAGAGAAAATTGCCCAACATCGGCGGACTCAGTCATCCGAGGCTTGGTGTCCCTTCATCCAAATTCGGGCGGGTATTCTTGTCAGACGCCCTATTAACTGCGCATGGCTTCTGCAAGGGGAGTAGCTGAGCCATTAAGTGTCGAGCTAGCATGTGTAGACCTCCTCTGGCTGGTCGAGGACTCAGCATGGATTCTTTAGAAAAATGGGTACACAGGACCCTCTCAAGCAGACCGTTTGCCAGATTATCCATACTTTACACTTAATGCCCGAGGAGAGGTTTCATCTACTCCTTCTCATCTTCATTTACTCCAGGCGAAAAACCAAGATAGAGGTTGAATCGGATGGTGCATGGAGATCACGATAATCCTTTCGGTGACTAGACTCGACGCCTTTGGCCCCTTTTTGCACAGCTCCTTTATTTCCCAAGTGACCACGGGCTGTGACCCTTAGTCTATTCCCAAAGAGCTTTCGACGTTCGTGAATAGAAGGAGTTAATCCGTGCTTATTCATAGTTGTGATGAGCGAAACGCCGAGATGGCCTAATTGGGTGCCACGCATCCCTCTCAGATATGACGGTCCTGAACTTACTCGGGGATGTTGTGGGCCCGGGTCCTAGACGCTCCCGGCACCTCGCGCATCAAAAATATGACGGAGCTGTCCCTTGCGTTTCAAAGTCGCGATGGGCGAAAATGTGAGGAGCCTAATCGCGCGCTAGGTGTCTTCTATGGATGAATAGCTAAGGTTGCTTCGCGATACTGCGGGCCCGACTCTAGGCACTTTTGACACTCTGGGGTTTGGGGTTTCGAGAAGTGAGATGACGAGGGACTTTCACCCTTCGAACTCCCGAATGCCGATATGCCGACTAGATCTTGCACTATGTGTCGCTGGATCGGACGACCAGATTTAGTCTTGGCATATAGTCGCTTTCTTTGACACTATATATCGGTCAACTTGGTAGCCCCGATATCCCGATAACCAATGATCTACTCTTATGGATGAATCCGAGCCGCTGACAACGTAATTTCACCCTCTCACTTGATTTGAAGCCTTAAAACAAGATTTTTCCATGCCGCTCTCGGGCGTTTCTCGTGCAACTTGCAGACCCGAATACTCTCGTTCCTAAGACAAGAAATTTCGCTAACATTAGGCTCCATGGGGGATAGAGTTGTCCCTGTGATGCTCTAAGGACTCTTTTTGCAGATCCAGTGCCTTGTTGTTGGGCTATGAAGTCATTTATTAAGCCGAAAACAGAAAATAGAAAACAATATTTACAAAACAAAAGAAGCTGCCTGCGGCTTATAAAAAACATTTTTTTAAGAAATGCCCATTCACTGGGCCATCAAAAACTTCTTCACCTTCCAAATCCTGCAACCTGTAAGTGTTTTTTGAAAATACCTCAGAGATCTTGAGAGGCCCAAACCAGAGGGAATCAAACTTACTGTGTTTTCCCCTATCCTACCTCGGCGCATCCCATTTGAGCACCAGATCACCCAACTCGAAAACTTTATTTTTTCTCTTCCTGTCAAAGGTTTGCTTGATCTTTTGCTGATGATGGTAGGCCCTATTCATGGCATGTTCCCTAATCTGCTGTACTTCCAACATCTGATGAATCCTTCTAGTCATATGGTTGGGCTCCCCTTCAAGGTCCTAGAGAATTTTTGCCACAAATAAAGCGAGTTGGGTAGAGAAAACAACCTCTCTCCCATAAACAAGTTGGAAAGGTGAGATGCCCAGGGAATTCTTTGTTTCCACCCGGTCGGCCCATAGAGAAAATTTGAGCTTTGAATCCCAGGCCCTTTTATTGTCTTCCAATAACTTTTTAATGAGCTTGATCAGACTTTTATTGGAAGACTCCACCAGTCCATTTCCTTGAGGATAATAGGGAGTTTAGTGGATCAACGAAATCTCAATCTGTTCACAGAACTTGACCAAAGGCTCAGACCTGAAAGAGGCGGCATTGTCGGTGACGATTTTTCTAGGATAGCCAAATCTGGCTATGATATCCTCCAGGAAGCTAATAATTACTTTGTGAGAAGTACTCCTGGTAGGGGTAGCTTCTATCCACTTGGTGAAATAGTCTGTCACAGTCAGGATCCATCTGTGTTGACCGCTTGAGGGAGGATGAATTTCTCCCATGAAGTCCAACCCCCACTGCTGAAAAGGTGTCGAAGCTACTATAGGCTTTAATGGTAGTGATTTGAGTTGTTGCTTTCCTGAGAAATTTTGTCATTTGATGCAAACTCTAATTTCTCTGCAGACATCAGTGAATAAAGTAGGCCAGTAATATCCATCCCTGAGGATCTTATGAGCCGTGGTCTTCCAGAAATGATGCCCCCCGCAAAGGCCATTATGGAAATCAAATATAACCTTCTGGGCTTCTTGTGGGTCTAGGCACCTTAAAAATACCCCTAGAGGGTCTTTCCAGTACAAGGCTTGGTCAATGAGGCAATACCTGACCGCCTTGAGCTTTAAAGCTCTCACCTTTCTTTTTCCCATTCCATCAGGAGGCTTCAATTATTGTAAAAAGTACAAGATATCCTTGTACCAGGTGCATGCTGCTAGTGATAAGGCGCCCTGAGAACTCTTATTGGAAGACTCAGCTTGTGGATTTTCTGAACAGGCGTTGATGAAGCTAATCCCCAAGGCTTTGCAATTGGATTTAGCCAGCGGCTTGGGTAAATCCTATCCCTTTATCAACTTAGTGGGTTTGATCTCCAAATCAAATTCTACGATCCTGACAATCCACTTACCTCTTCTCCCATCTATGTTGGGTTGTACAAGGATGTCCTTCACAGAGGCTGAAGGAACACATGCAGTCACCTTTGAGTGCAGGACATAGACTCTCAAATATTTGAGAGATTTTACTAAGGCATAGGCCTCTTTTTCCATGATTTCATACCTGATCTCCGCATCCCTTAATGCCTTGTTGAAAAAGGCAATGGGTTGTTCTCACCCCTCCCCATTTTTCTGCAACAAGACCGCTGCTACTGTATCGAAAGAAGAAAAAGAGAAAATTAGGAACTCTTTGGAATAGTTAGGATTGATCAGCACAGGTGCCTCAGTCAACGCCCTTTTTATTTGGATAAAATATCCCCTGGCTTCAGTGGTCCATTTCACTTCATTTTCCTTCCTGAGCATGGCTGTGATAGTTTTTACCAACTCAGCAAAATTTGAGACGAATCTCCTCAAGAAATTAATCTTCCCTAAAAAGGCCTGAACTTCCTTCTTGGATCTAGGAAGTGACAGGGTTTGAATTGCCTCTACCCTACTAGGATCAATCCTCACTCCTTCTTCTGATACTATATGGCCTAATAGCTTCCCCTCCTTCATAGAAAACAAATATTTTCTGGGATTTAAGGATAGGCCAAACTTCTGACACTTCAAAAAAACTTTTCTCAGATGATCGTAGTGCTCTCTGTTAGACCTGGAGAAGACTGTTATGTCATCCAGATAGATTACCACAAACTTATCTTTCTCCTCGACGAAAGCTATGTCCATGGCTCGCTGAAATGTTGCCCCTACATTCATCAATCCAAAAGGCATTTTGGCATACATGAATGTGCCCCAAGGAGTGGTGAAGGCTGTTTTTTCTCTGTCCTCACGTATGACTGATATTTGATTATAGCCAGAAAAACCATCAATCATGGATATCCTGGATGCACCAGTTACCCTCTGCAGTATTTGTTCCATATTGGGCAGGGGGTAATTGTCTTTCCTTGAGATCCTGTTCAGGTTCCTGAAATCCACACAGAGTCTGATTTCTCCACTTTTCTTCCTTACTGGGACCAAATTGGCCACCCATTCGAAATATCTCAAGGGGACGATGATTTGGGCATCTAGCAATTTCTTCACTTCTTTCTCCATGACAGGTAGCAACATGGGATTTATCTATCTCAGCTTCTACCTGAATGTCTTAGCCTCTTCTTTCAGTGGGATCTTGTGCTCAATGAAAGATGTGTCATAAGTCTTGAGGTCTTCATAGGCCCATGCAAACACGTCAGCAAATTCCTTTAATAACTCAATATATTCCATCCTCTGCTCACTGGTCAGGCTGGTTGAAAATTTGATAAACTTAGGCTCCTTCTGTGTGCCAATGTTGCATTCGGCTGTATCAACATATTTATTTGAAACACCACCCTTTACTGCCACATCATTCTTGTCGAACAACCTTTCTAAAGGGACTAGTCCCTTTGGAATGTGATTGCTAGGCAGCTGAATAATCTGGTGATTAATGATTTTATTCAAGAATACCTTAGAGGGAGGATCACCTTCGGAATCAAGATCCTGATCAATGTGCAATGCCGAAAAACTCATCGATGGACTGAAGAAAATTTTTGATTTCAAGATCGTCCTCGAATACCTCCCAATGCTTTACATTGTCTGGGATGGATGGTCTGTATCTGATTTTGACCTCACCATGGATCTTTGGCAGCAGAGGGACCCTGAACAGACTATTCGAGACCACTAAGGAGTCGGCCAAGGTATTTTATTCCCTTGGGACAAAACTAATGTTGAAAGCTGAGAAGAAATTATCAATCAGGTCCCATACCTCGTTTCTGTAAATCCTGAGCCGAGGATGCCTGACTCGATAAACATTCCTGACCTGTTGGATTATCAATTCTGCATCTCCAAACACTGACACCTCTTCAATTCCCATTTCTTTTGTAGCCCTCATACCTATAACAAGAGCTTCATATTCCACCACATTGTTGGTAGCTTCAAATTCCAGCTTGTATGACAGGGATATGGTCTCTTGCCAGGGAGATATGAAAATCACTCCAGCGCCTGCGCCTATACTGGAGGAAGCTCCGTTAAAGAACATCTTCCAAACAGAGGTGGTTGGAGGAGGTATCTGCTGATTGAGAATGGGCTGCTTTCTTATCTGTAAAGGGACCTCAAGAGTTCCAGTGATCTGTAACAAACTAGACCCTAAGTCAGTGTCAAGTGCAAAGATGGGGTGGTTAGTGGGGTTTGCTTCATCACTGAAAATATAGGCTAGTTGGGCTTCTCTGTACAACTTCCTGTGTTCCCCTCCAAAAATCAGAATGGTGGCATATGTGAGATCCATCTGTAGCGTTCCTCCAAGACTTTTAATCCAAGACCTTGACAACAACATGCCAAACTTGGGGTGAACGTCAGCTACCATAATATCCATGACCACACTCTTCATGGGCAGTTGAAACAAAGAAACCACCAAGTCTTTGATGACTCCTAGACACTGCACTCTCCTTGAATCGAAAGAATACAAATCATGATAAGATTTTGTCACCTCCATTCCCAACTCTTCCATTACTATTTTGGGCATAAGGTTATGGGAAGTCCCTGAGTCCATGAGGCAGTTATGCAACACTTTATCATGTATGTTCAGGGATGTGTAGAAGGTAGGGGATGAATCATCTCTATCTTCTACCATGGGCCCTAGGACAACTGCTGGCTTTTCATCTTGGAGATTCACTGAATCGGAGGGAGGCTGGGGGGACTCAGATTGTAGCAGCTTGGAGAGGGACCTTTTGAAATCTTTGTTTTTAACGAGTTCAGATAGGGGTACAGGAATACTAATCTTCTGAATCTCATGCTCAAAATTGAAGGAGGGGATAGGCTTAGGAGCTTCCCTTACCTCAGTGACAGGCTCCTTGGCTGCTGGCAAATCACTCTGAGTTTTCTTTTCTTTAGTAGTGGCTGCTGCAGATTTAGTAGGCCTATCTTCTATGAGGGGCTGGTCTTGGCTGTCAAAGTCTCCTTCTTTCTTTTTTGACCTGAGATTGTATCTGTTAGAGGTGTGACCGGCCCTTTCTCCCTTACCTAACTCATGGATTTGGATGTTCATCATGGATTTTTCATATACAGACTGAGTCAAATGGGGAAAAGGGGGAGCTTCTTTAACACAATGAATTTTGGGGTCGTACTCGTCTATCTCCTCCTCTCCCTCATGAGTAACCAGGTTATTTTGGATAGGGGTTTGAATCCTTTGATCTTCTCTGTCTTTTCCTCTTTGTTCCCTTGGGAAGGCCCATGGTTCATTGTTATCAGGTCTCCTGAAACCTCTACCATCAGCATTCTGGGGATTTCTGTACATGGGCTTCCCTTCTAACTCCCACCTTTCCATTCTAGTAGAAAGTGACTTTAGTATTCTAATTGTCTCATCTGTCTGAAGGGGCAGGGGAGAGGAGATGGATGAGGAAGCTTCATGCCTCTGCCTGCATATGTTTCTACCAACAGTGTTCCTGAGTCGGTCAACAACCAATATATTAGATTCTACCTCCACGGCTGCATCTTGCATATGGGCCAGAGTAGTGGCTCTTCTTTCCCTCAACAGGAGGCAGAAATCGGGGTCAAAGGCGCTAGCATAAGTGATCTTTGCAGAAGCTTCGGAGGGTTTTATCCTAGCAGGGATTTTGTTGTACATTTTATTAAATCTCTTGGAGAAGTCGGAGACAGACTCTCCTTCCTTTCTCTTCAAAGAACCAAACTCTATCATGTAATACTTGAAGTCTTTTTTATTTCCCCACTGTCTCAAAAAGGAATTATCTAAATATTCGATCCCATCAATAGATCCAGGAGGCAGGGCCTTGAACCATTTTCTAGCCTTGCCTTGAAGGCTATGGAAAAAAATCCTCATCCATACGTCTGCATGCATGATGACATTATCATCTGTGAAACGGTAAAAGGCTTCTAGGTGTTCTTCTGCAGTTATGTCCCCCTCACCTGTAAACTTGGGCAGCTGCTTGAGGTAACCATCTGTTGGGAGGGCGTTGAGAGGCTGCGGTAGCACGAGGGGAGCATACCTAGCAGCTATAATGGCCTCCATTTTTTTCATAGGGGGATTTGCTCCTGCCATAGGGATATTGTGTGGAGGAGAACTCGGAGGAGAAGGAGCTCGAAAAGGGGATATTGGGGATGAGCTTCTAAGGGGAGTGGGAAACAATAGGGGATTTAGGGAGAAGGCTAGTGAGCTTAAGTCGGCTGATGTTTCCCTTCGTGCAGAAGCGACAACAATAACAAGAGGAGGAGCGGTAAATCCAGGAGTGGGGAAATCTTCTGTGGTCCTAGGTCTATGCCAGGGTGCAGCTTCAGGAGAAATGGGAGTGACAAGGATTTCTCCCTCTAATCCCAGATCAGGGGGGGAAATCTCAACATGAACACTCCTGAAATTCAGGAAACGAGAAACTTCAGAAAGCGGTTTTCTAGGAAACTGAGGAGGAGAAAATGGAGTTTTTATAGAAGGAGATGGCGGATTACCTGGTTCAACGGTGATAGCTTCTCCTTCAGAGGCCTTTCCTTTTCAAAGAACCACCTCCCGATCAGTCTCAGGTGTAGCTAGAGGCAGTTGTGAATGGGACCACGTGTGTCTGCCTCTGAAAGCCACAATTGACACCACAGGTTCACCACAGTGGAGTCGTCACAATGGAGTCACCAGGTGCACAGTGGAAATCTTCAAGGGCTCTGATGCCTGATGCACCTTCAGAATCAGAAGCTCAATGTCGTTCAATCCAAGGGAAGATTTTCAACTTCGTCTCCTTGGCAACGACGCCAAAAATGTTGGCGACGGAAGTCACTCTTGGATTGCAGCAGGAGAAGAGCCCGATGCCCATCAGTTTTATGTCATGGTAGTTTTTAATGGGTGATCAAATAGGTAGATACTCGGGAAGATATCACTCTAACTCAGGGGCTAGGTCTGGCATGTAAGGAACAAAGGAGGTCTTGATCTAACTTCAGTCAGTAGGTTGATTTGAAAATGAGCAGGTTGAAGACATGGTGAGAGGAGTGGACAAGCTACCTTAGGCAATAGGCCTTTCAATAATTTGTAGAAGAAAAACTCTGAATGCGAGATCCTCTGGTTCAGGGATTCGAGAAACTGAAAGGGGGACTTGACTAGATTCTCCAATTCCAAGTCGTTCAACGCTTAAGAAAATCACAAGGACTGATTAGAAACAATGCAACTGTTACAGTGAATCAATCTACATCATCCTATAACAGTTACAACTCGATTGGATTCTCCAATTTCGAGTCGTTCTAACACAGTGTGAACAAAGACGTGAAAGAAACTGACATTCATAAGATAAAAAGTCTCAAGAGTCCATGCATAACCAGAATAACAGTTCTTCATTAAAGTTTTACAACCGGGAGCCTTGCTCAACCATCGATGGATTACAAAATACAAAGACTGAGTTTATATACTCAGAGAAAATCGCCCAACATCGGCGGACTCAGTCATCCGAGGCTTGGTGTCCCTTCAGCCAAATTCGGGTGGGTATTCTTGTCAGATGCCCTCTTAACTGCGCATGGCTCCTGCAAGGGGATTAGCTGAGCCATTAAGTGCCGAGCTAGCATGTGCAGAACTCCTCTGGCTGGTCGAGGACTCAACATGGCTTCTTTAAAAAAATGGGTACACAATACCCTCTCGAGCAGACCGCTCGCCAGATTATCCATACTTTACACTTAATTACTAAGGAGAGGTTTCAACTACTCCTTCTCATCTTCATTTACTCCAGGCGAAAAACCATGATCGAGGTTGAATCGGATGGCGCATGGAGATCACGATGATCCTTTCGGTGACTAGACTCGATGCCTTTGGCCCCTTTTTGCACAGCTCCTTTATTTCCCAAGTGACCATGGGATGTGACGCTTAGTCTATTCCCAATGCGCTTTTGACGTTCGCGAATAGAAGGAGTTAATCCTTGCTTATTCACAGTTGCGATGAGCGAAACGTCGAGATGGACTAATTGGGTGCCACGCATCCCTCTCAGATCTGACGGTCCTGAACTTACTCGGGGATGTTGTGGGCCCAGGTCCTGGATGCTCCCGGCACCTCGCGCATCGGAAATATGACGGAGTTGTCCCTTGCGTTTCGAAGTCACGATGGGAGAAAAGGCGAGGAGCCTAATCGCGCGCCAGGTGTCTTATGTGAATGAACGACTGAGGCTGCTTCGCAATACTGCGGGCCCGACTCTGGGCGCTTTCGGCACTCCGGGGTTTGGGGTTTTGAGAAGTGAGATGACGAGGGACTTTCACCCTTCGAACTCCCGAATGTCGATATGCCGACTAGATCTCTCACTATGTGTCGCTGGATCGGATGACCAGATTTAGTCTTGGCATATAGTCGCTTTCTTTGACACTATATATCGGTCAACTTGGTAGCCCCGATATCCCGATGACCGATGATCTACTCTTATGGATGAATCCGGGCCGCTGACAACGTAATTTCACTCGCTCACTTGATTTGAAGCCTTAAAACAAGATTTTTCCATGCTGCTCTCGTGCTTTTCTCGTGCAACTTGCAGACCCGAATACTCTTGTGCCTAGGACAAGAAATGTCGCTAACACTCATGATTTAGAGTTGGAAACAATAATTCTAGCTCTGAAACTTTGGAGGCACTATCTAGTAGGATGAAGCTTTGAGATCAAAACATACCATGAAATCTTAAAGCATCTCTTCACTCAAAGATATCTCAATACCAGACAGAGGCGATGGTGTGAGTTTATGAGTGAGTATGATTTTGGAATTTCATACATTAAGGGAAAGGAGAATGTGGTCGGAAATTCCTTGAGCAGGAGACCACGTGTCTTCTCCTTGGTACCCTTAAAAGTTAATGTGAGGGAGCATGTGTTGAGGCAACTTCTTGGAGATAGTTGGTATTTAAATGATCCATCGGATCTCAACTTTAGTGCATTAAAAGTTTTTAAAGAATGCATTTAATTAATTTGCTGAATCCATGAAATAGCATTAATAATTAATTGAATGCTTAAAGACAGAAATGAAATGCAAACTGAAACAGAAAGAGAATCAGAAAATGTGAACAACAAAAGAGAGTCACAAACACAGAAGTTGTTAATGGAGTTCACCCCCTTCACTGGGCTACATCTCCGGGTCCCTTTCTAATGGGTACCGATCCAATTAATATCTTTAAAATGGTACAAAATGGTTCTCGAATCAACTTCAGCAACTATAAAACAAAATGTTGGAAAAAGCCTTCAAGACCTCTCTTTTGGAAATTAGAATTGGCCTTCTAAAAGCAAAGAAGCCAAAATATAACAGAGAATGTCGACTTTGAATACAACAACATCTAGACATTTTACAGCAGAACTCTCCTTCTATTCTCTGTCTCTGTAAAAAAAAATTCAACAGCTGTACAAACAGAATGCTGGATAGTGAGTCTTCAAGACTCCTCTCTGGAAATTACAATCTGGTCTTCAAAAGAAAATAAGCCAAATTATAACAGAGAATACAGTTGACTCTAAATACAAACAACAATCTGGAAACATTACAGCTAAACCTCTCCTGTGTGTACTGGCTGAAACCCTTGTTTATAAAGCAACAGGTCGAATGTTCAAACCCGATTATGTTGCATCTGTTCTATCCCCGCAGGATTTCCATCACAACATAAATGATGCACTGAATGCTAATCAAGGCTGAATATCCTGCAAATGTGGCCAGAATCGTGCTATTTAAGCGTATAGTGGGAGGATAAGCCATGGGTTCGACTCATTTTATCATCACAGCTGTTATATTTTTCATTATCGTTACAACCATATACTAAAACTAAACCATCCATATCCCGCCAAATCGCTGCACAAACGTTATGTTTACCATGACGTTCCATAGGTTGTTCATATTATCCAAACGTTCCATATCCCCAAAACGAGATAAATAGGGCTGTACATTATCTATGCCAGAGCGTTACACATATGCCAAGACATAATCAAATGTTATATCCGCCAAAGGAAAGCTCCGCCAAATGGATAATCATTAGCCAAATGTTATATGGAACCGCATTAGAACTCCGCTATATCTGTGATCCACCAAATGGAACCATGTTAATAATGGAACATATATGTTATATCCATTTACTGACTGTTGCACCGCTAGATGTGAACTCCGCCAAATAATGGATATAAATGGAACTCCGCCAAAGGTTATCAACAAATGTTATAACTTAACCGCCAGAACAAACCACGCACGATGGGACTAACCACCAAGACGTTGCCACAAACTGTGCACAAAACAATGACTATGCCACATGTATATCCCGCCACGCGTTTCAACTAACCATATGTTATATCATAAAATAGTCCCATGTGTTGGAACATTGCACCGATTATAACATTTGTTAAGGCTAGTCTCGCACCATGCAATATGGTTAGACCATATATATAACATACATTGAAACGTTTAACATATGAGTTAAAAACATATGTTATGTTTAGTTTGCGGGACATGTGGCTCATGCACATAGCATTCTCTATGTATAACCGTATGTAATAACCATTGTACCATTTGCTTTTAATATTGGATTAGTGTAATCTTTGAAGACGAATAACCCAATGGAGCATTCCTCCCCATTAGAGAGATTTTGGACCTCCAAAAGCCTAGATCACCCTGCAGGTAAGTGAGGGTATAGTTTCCTCACCTTTCCAATCTCCATACATCCTGCCTTGCTTAGAATCTGCATATTAGTCTCCTTGTCCATGACCAAAGGAGGCTCATACCATTTAAAATTCTTCACATAAACAACTGTATTCATTGGAGATAAGCTCAAACAGAAAGAATGTTTACACTTCTTTTCAAAGATCTCAAAATGATCATAAACAAAATTGAGCTTTTTACCTTTCAATCTTCCCTTGGTGATCTACAACCAAACTTGCCTTTCAACCTCAAATGGATGATGATTTTCATTCCTGGCTTTGCAAATTGCCTGTCTCTTCTCTTGCTGTTCTTGCACTATCTGCTGCATTGTTTTCTTTGCATCATGATGTCCACCTCTCACATCGTTTGTGCCGAAAGAAAAGTCCACATGTGACTTCAATAGATAACAACAACAAGTCTCAAAAGGAGATTTAATGCACTGTATGTGCTGCAACTGTTCATCCCAAACCTTAGGATGTTCATCACAATAATTATGAAGAAATTGAATAATCATCAGATTCATGCCAGATTTTGAAAAAGGCATGCTTTGCTGCAACTGCACTTCATCTTGGACATCTCTAGTAAGTGATAGTTTTTTAGGTCCCTGTAACAAAGCACCATACTCAGGAACACTTTTAATGAATTCAATTCCATGTTCCAGATTACCACTCTCCAATGTTTCACATTTAAAAGCCATTAATGCAAACTTCCTACTAGCATTCACTGTCATTTTCATTTGACTTGTAGTGACTAAAGCTAGATTTGTTTTCATACGATGTGCACGAACAATGTATTCCAAACCACCTTTAAAGAGATGATATTTGTTCTTCTCTCTATAAAAGACTGCTTTCCGGTCATACAAATATGGACTCCCAAGTACAATTCCACAAATGTCAAGTGGCACTACATCTAGTTCTACCTCATCCATAAACTTTTCAGTGATTGCGGATTTCAAAACACATTTCTTTGTAACTTGCAACTGTGTATCATTAGTAACCCAACCAAGAGGATAGGGTTTTTCATGAGGACTAGTAACTAGATTAAGTTTCTTAACCACTTCTTCTGATATCAAATTGACTTGAGAACCACTA
>ML791973.1:305468-352293 GCA_009831015.1 Picea engelmannii | reverse complement strand
AGATTCAAGTATGAATATGTTAAAGACTTGTTATAGATTTTTAGTAAGTACAGATCTACATGAATTCTATGTATATCCTTATAAGTGTAGTAAATCTACACAGAATAACATGATTTCCATGATAATCATAAACTATACTATAGCTGTAGAATTATATATACATATGCATATTCGCTCAAAATTATCTAACTGTACAACTACCCAACTAAGTATTGGGTGATTTAAAAAATAGAAATGTATATGAATACATGTTGCTGCCGACACAGGGTTTCTGAGTTATATAAATATCTAATACACATAAACTAATTATTGACTGTTGCATAACTTGAAATTCGAGTTTTCCCATTAAAACTGATTACATTAATGGAACAAATAGTTATAATCCTGTTTCATTACAATAACGCAGAGGCAAAGGTTTGGTAACGTAAATACATAAAACATATTACATATTCCAGAGTCAGAACAAAACTTAAATGAGTCTTAAACTTTACATAACACTAATCAAACTCTCAAATAATGAAATCTTATTTCAATATGGGGTTTCCCCTATGTCTTTTCTTTAAAGACTGAACTTACAAATGACAAAATATTTATAGGAGTCTCGTATAAAATTTCCACGATAACAATATTCTAGGGTAGAATCGTATCCTTATAATAGAACCCGGGGTTAAATTTGTTTTTTTTTAAATGCTGCAAGTTGGAACCCAAGTACCGTTTCGCGCAAGGGACTGTCCTGTAAATCCAGAGACTTCGAATGTTAGCAGTCTTGCAAGGAGACCAAGAAATTTTTAATTAGTATTAAGTTACAAGTAAATAAAATTCAAATGCCGAATATAGAATAATTACCAGGATAATTGTTATGCCAAAGAAACATTATAGATGTAATTTATGACTTCACTTAGCTTGCGATTTGGGGAACAAATGCCTGTTTTTCCATCTGCGTTGTCAAAGGAATCATCCACAGACCGAAGGGGCAGGAGTGGACTAAGGTTGGCTTGATGGGTACCCTCACAACAAACAGGGGTCCCATCATTAGATCACAATAATCAAATCCTTAACCATAAATGTCAGAAGGAGATAAAAAGAAGCATTTTTTAAACCCGAATTATCAAGAAGACACAGAATAAAACATGCTCCACGAAAATTACATGAATTCGGATCACAGATGATGCCACGAGATTTGTGCCCTCACAACTATAATAAAATGTAAATTACAGGTCGATGACAAAGAATAAACAAGATCATAACAGATTAACTACCGGATTTCCGAATGAAGAATAAACGTAAATATTTTAAGAATTATTAAGTTCTGGAATAATACTATACAATGGGAATCTAGACCTTGTATCTATGCATGTACATGCACGACTAGGGTAAATAGAGTATTTTTTGATAAAAAACAAACCTTGTACAACAATAAATAAATCCTCACCACGACTACAGGGATGTAGTTGCGGCTTTACAACTTTAAATTTGAGAATGCCAGATCTCCATAGTGAGTCAAGAAGTCGATAACTTGAAGACTTAATGCTAAATCGAATAGAGTAAACAAAGGAAAAGTGAAAACTATATCTATAGAGAACACAGTAGGGGACAACCCATTTAAAAGAGTAAGTTTAAACAATGAGGATCAACTCCTTGCCTTGACGAAGAAACCTCGCGAAAGAAGATATGGGTCTTGACAGAGAACTTTAGCAAACTGTTTTTATACAAGATTACTCGACATTGAATATTTTTAAGGGTCATTATAATAGGGTTTAATCACTGGTTTTACATCGATAGGTATGCCGCGAGAAACTCCCAAATAAATACCAGGTTACACAACAAAGAAAATGACTGAGGGTATTTGTTTGTTGACATAACCCTAACACATTCGGGACTATCCCCGAATCAATAACTAAAAACAACCCATGTAGAAGACTTCACGAGATAATGGATTCTGTAGAAGTGAGTGGCTACCTCATGGAAGAGATAAAGCCACAATACATCACCACTGTATAACTTATATATCTATACATGACCGGAAGGAAATATTCCAGAGAGTTAAAGAATAACGAAGGGAAGAATCTTCACCATAAATCGTAAAGAATAATAGTTGCAGACACATCATCACTATGACTAAAACCTCCTGAAAGTACCACCCGAATACATATAGCATAAGCATGTATTCTGTCGTGGACTTGCCAGGCGATCACGTATCATTTTCTACATTCCACTAGGTAAATATCTCCAGGTCATCGACCTTCCTCACCGAAGAAAAACATAGAGTTAGCACTGAAGTATCACACAAAAGACTCACAATAGTCCTGGAAAACCCTTCACTGCGCAGAGTAATAGTGGGAAGTATGAAGACTGTATTTGACCATGTGACGGGATGGAGGTGGCACAATTGTATTGGACACGAGGTCTAGTGACAACCTCAAGATTACCTTTCGTAGGTCTCCATTAATGGAATGGACAGAGGTTTTCAACTAAAGTCTGACAAAACCCTTTCGAATTCATACCGAGTTATTGCGAGAGAGGAAAAATCCTTTAAGGTATGATACATAGGATTATCAAGTCTAGTTTTATCGTTCAGTTAATGTGTGACTAATAGTTTGTTATCGATAAACATTCTCGAAAGAAAAAATATGTTAATAATATTCGGAATTTTAATCACAACCAACGTTCACAAGGCCTATTGTTCGGCCAATTAAATTAATGTACAATCACCATTATGTTAAGGCCTGCAATTTTTTCATTAAGGGTACATTCTTTAAACTCACATTTGTTTAGATCCTATATGACATGAACAATGTCTATGTGTAGGGATTTTTATTTTGTAATTTTGAATGGGCTTTTATTATGTACTCTGATATGGAGGTCTATGCATAGAAATGGGTATAAGACTAAGGGTCCTATGTATAATACAAACACATATATGGAAGGATTATAATACTAGTAGGGTTGAAGGTTTATAAAGGTCAATGTTTAGAATGTGGAAAGGTTAATCATTGTAGATATGCTTGAAACCCGAGAGGTTAAGGTATAGCGAAGTCACCCTTTCCCTTCTGTATAGGATTACTGTGCAGTATGAAGTATCTCAGAGTTAGAATCTTTCGTGATAACAGTTTTTCATTTTGATAACTGGAAAATTATAAACCTTGCAGAAGTTAACAATGACGATAATTACCTACTTATATTAACTATAAGTCTTCTGGAATAATTTGTTCAAAGAGAAAGAAGATTTAATGTTCCTAAGACTTTTTTTTTTTTTTAATTGGTAAATTTGGGGTACATTACACACAATGCCATTCTTGTAATAGTTGATAATTTGACCAAGAGTGCTCATTTTATTCCGGTTAGAGACACTTATGATGTCACTGAAGTGGCATGTGTGTTTATAAGTGAGGTCATCCATTTTCACGGGTTACCCAAGAAGATCATTTTAGATAGGGACTCCCGATTCACATATAGGTTTTTGACAACTTTGCATTCAGCGTTGGGAACTCAGTTGAACTTAAACACAACATATCATCTTGAAACAAATGGGAAAACTAAGAGAGTAAATCAGGTTATGGAAGACATACTTAGGATATATGTTATGGATAATCAAACCCATTGGGAGAAGTATCTACCTTTGGTAGACTTGACCTACAATAATAATTTTCATAGCTCCATTGGAATTCCACCCTATGAAGCTTTGTATGGAAGGCCATGGAGGACACCGTTGATTTGGGAAATGTTAGAAGACTGAGTGACAATTGGGCTAGAATTGAATCAAGATATGGAGGAACAGGTGATTCAGATTAGGTCTTGACTAAAGGAAGCACAATATAGACAGAAAAGTTATGCTGATGCACATAGGACTGATCGAATTTATAAAGTGGGAGATCAAGTTTTCATTCGTATCAGGCCTAATAAGAGTACCATTCGGTTCGGGAAGGGGACAAAGTTGTCACCTAGATTTATTGGACCATTCAAAATCCAAGACAAAATTGGACCTGTTGCCTATCGTCTCGTACTGACACCCCAATTGCATAAAAGTCATAATATTTTTCATGTATCTGGTCTACGTCATTATTTTGCTGACGAATCTCATAAACTGAATTGGAAGGAATTGCAGGTATTGGACGCAGGAACCCTCATGGTAGAATTGTTATGCATATTGGACCGTAGGGTCCTACAACTCAGGAATCGTCTGGTATACCAAGTTAAGGTCTAGTGGGACAAGTGTAGCCCAGGATCTCCTACTTGGGAGGATGCCCAAACCTTATGACGAGATCATCCCTCACTTTTTGACCACCTCGGGAATATGTTTTCTCGAAGGTTGGGTGTATGTAATGCCACCTTTTGGCTTAGAAAACTAGAATTACTTGAGGCCTAATCATCTTTATTTTCTATTCACTGTGAAACTGTTAATGATACACTTGAACTTTTAATACATATGAACCTATGTGAATGTCAATTCTATGAATGCTTAAGGCTATTTGAACTATGATGGATATTATGCAATCTATTTATAACTTGAAAATTTTGACAGTTAAAGTTGTTGGTACGTGGATCCCGGATTGAGATTATGACTAAATGCATTCACATGATGATAATGCGTGGATATGTATGAGTTGTGTTATAGACTAATCTGCAGGTCAAGAGACTATGCAATAGTTAAAGGATAATGATGATAGAGGTTGATGTCATGAACATCGACCGAGAAACAATATGGTATGAATATTGTATGTGAAATTATGTTGGACCAAATTCATTTCTATGATAAGTGGACAAGTGCAGGTTTTCAGGTGGAGAGTCTGCCTGAAACTGAATATACGATGAAAATTTTCCTAGCAACATAGTGCCGCTATATGGTCCATGGAAGGATGTTGACCCTAGTTATATTAGGAGGGGTGGAGGCATTTCCCACCGTGTGTCCTCTGAAACTTGGCGTCATGGGAGGATGGTGTTAGTACACGCTCCCCTAGACATGTGATTATCACTGTCAGTTTCTTGTTGGGGAATCTTGATCAAGAGAGTTGACACTTCCCCTTACAATTTCTATTTGGAGTTAGGTCAATATAGTTGACGCTCCAAGATAGTCCAGCAGAGGAAGGATAGGGATGAAATATGGGAGTAATTTAGGGAGGAAGGATGAATAGAATTAGTTGAGAGTGTGTGGGGATTTCACCATATAGTAGAATTTATTATTTTCCCTCTTTTTGAAAAGAAGATATGTATCTATGTGTATTTATAATTTCTTAAATGAACTACAATCATCTAAATGAATGTTGTTTGTGCTAAATTATTATAATTGAGGGATTTTGCAAGCATTTTAAATGGTTTACTATGTTTTATGAAATGAATGGTCTTGTTGATTGGATTGGACGCATGCAAGAATTACTTTAGGAGTGATAATTATTGTCATTAGTGCATGTGTGAGTCCTGTATGTGCTAGCTACACATGCATGCCTTGAACATGTACACTAGTATGTATAAGTGTTTTAAATTGATGATGTTGATTATTTGATGTGAATGTATGAATCGTGTGTCATTACCCTTGTATTGTAAATTACTCTAAATTCAATATGAAGTTTCTTGAAGGGTGAGTGTATGTAACAACCCAAATTGATTAATTTTTATCATAGTTTTTAATTTAAATTTAATTAATTATTAAAATATATTAAATGAGACTTTTATTATTTTATTATTAAAAGGTGGGTGGATTAATTAATGGAGGGATAAGGTTGTTGGGAAATTAATGAGGGAGATTTGACAGAGGAGGATAAGGAAGAGAGGAGGGGATTAGGGGAGGAGTCTCATTTTTGCATTGGAAATTTCTACAAGAGGTGAAGGAGGAGGAGGAAAATTGGGAGAACAAAGCATTTTGAAAACTCTCACAGGGCACTACTATTGCTAATAATTTTGGGCTACGGGGCTAGGAAACCGTAAGGATTCCTGGAGATAGGGAGCCAGAGAGGCTGTTCCTAGTTGGATGGGAGGTTAATATTCAGTTGGACAGTTTGGACAAGCTCAAGAACAAGAGAACCATGGACTAAATCAACTAATATACATGTAGAGGTACGTATTTTGTGCATTTTATGATGTTATTATGCTGATGTAAAGAAAATCATGAAATAAATACTTTGAACTAAATTGAATTTATTTTTGCAAGAAGATGGATAGATTTATTTATTTATTTTTAGGCTTTGTATGAAAGGCCTTACATTGGTCCATGTGGTAATACCCATCCTAATAACATCACTTTTACAAATAAGCTGCTTATGAAGTGACCCACTTTTATAGAATGAACAGGGATCACTTTTACAATGAAGTTACTTTATAAAATAAAGTCCCATGCAAAATAAATAACTTTAAAATAAAATATTAAAGCTACTAATAGTGATTCAATTTTATAAATTAAGTGAAATACAATTTACAATGAATGCATGAACATTTAAAGAAAAAAGTAACAAAAAATAGAGTTGAACTCATGACCTCTTACTTAATAAAACAACTTTTAAACAAGTGAGCTAGTGCAAAACATATTGTATTGTTTAGGAGGATTGGGGTTGTTGTTGTTGAAGATGACTTTGGAGAGTGTGCTCATAAAAAAATTTCCATGCCAAAAAATTTCTCTTCTTGACAACAAAAAGGGTTAGATCAAAATGTAACGTTTCCCTCTATTTGTTATTTACGAAGATCGGATGGAGCACACGACAAAAAAAATACGTAGATAGGAAAACTCTTTCCAATCTATTTATGATTTTTTGAGATAGCACATGGTGTGGAGAAAACAACATAAAAAAATTGAAAAGAGTAGCAACCCGAAAAGAAAAAATATAGAAAACCAAAATATTAACTCTGCAAAAAATGAAAAGGACGTATTCGATATTTATACCTCTGGTTCTGATTGAAATGGTCGTATCTTGGGAAGACAAATTTTTTTTCGAGTGAAATAAAAATAGTTCTTAAATGAATTGAATTCTCTAGATGCAATGTAATAGTCCTCTCATCCCTGAAATGTATTGAAATGGTAGAAACCAGAGACAAGGAAACATAGTTTCACGATCTCGATCTACAACACAAGCGGGTCTTCAAATGTGCTATGATACCATGTTCGACAACACCAATATTATAATAGAGGATTAACACCTTCATTAAACACTCACACAACCACATCAAATATCAACACACCGATTTTTTCACGTGGAAAAAACCTTATGGGGAAACATCCATGACTGTAGCCAATGTGGCCACTTGGAACAATCTATTAATGCAAAAGAAAAATTCCTACAAAGATATTTACAAGAGAGTTTCTCACAATCGATCATCAGAAAGTGATTCTCCATGCTCTTTAAATAGAGATCATGGACCAATTGGGTGCTAAGCCACGAGTCAATGTAGCCATTAATATCAAGGAGAATATGAACCGTCAGATCACTCTATGCTAGGAATATATCGTGACTGTCAGATTTCCTAACTACAAATGCATACTAATGCATAATAAAGAAACACACTTTTACCTAATGACACATTAGACCAAGTTGATCTTAATTAACTCCTAAGTGTCTAAATATCCTTAAAAAAGGGTCGATTGATCCTTCCTGTAGCATGTGATTCTCATAAAGAGTGAGATCGAGTAAGAAGTAGCTAACCCTTCCTCTGGAATAATATTCTTGATGAAGAGGGGCTTGGGGAAGGATCGATAGACCATTCCTCAAAAATAATATTTCTACCAAGGGGGATCCAAAGGAAGGGTCATATATCCCTTCCTCCGCATTAGGCTTCTCATTGAGGAGAGGTGTGAGTCTAATACTTTATCAACATAGTATTCATGTAGATCATAAAATTATCATAGAGGGGTATTCTAGGGAAAGGTACGCTGACCCTTCCTTCAACATCGTATTCCCATTAAGGGTGATATAGGGAAAGGGTCATTCGACCTTTCCTCTAGCATGGAATTATTGTCAATGAGATTGGGTAACTAGAAGCTGAACCTTCCTCTAAAATAGTATTCTTGATGAAGAGGGGCCTAAGGAAGGATCTATCGACCCTTTATTGAGCATAGTATTTCCACTGAGCGAAGCCTTATAAAGGGTTGATAATCCCTTCCTCCACATTAGTATTTTAGCAAAAGGGAGGCCTAGGTTCAATTATTCCTCAAGCATATTATTCATATAGGGCATATAATTCTTGTATATGGGTAGTCCAGGGAAGAGTGGTTGACCCTTATTTTAGCATGGTGATGTAGGAGCATCACTCCACTTCAGCAACGCGTCAGGTACAATGCATCCACTCACTAGGAAGAATGGGTTCCAAGGGAAGAGAGATGCCAACCCTCTCATTTTGAACCTGATTTAAATTTTTTAAATGCAATTCAATGTAATTTAATGTTTGAAGGATCAAGGAAATATGAGTCACTGTCTTTGTACAAGTGAGTTATTGTAATATGTAGTGTATCCTTTAATGGCTGACAACATGTAGATTTAGATCCGATTCACAATAGAGAGCTATTGATTGGAAATTAAAGCAAGTAGGTATTTGGAGGGAAGGCTCGAGAGACCCTCTTTTTGTAAAAGATATTTGTATCAAATTTAGTCAGTTAGTGTTAGAGTCAACCAAAGATTTAGTGGTAGATGAAGAAAAGAGAGAAGTGTTGATGCAGGAGCATCACCTTCAACATTAAAAATAAGACAGGCTAGAGGACAACGCATCATCCAACACACTAAGAAGCTGCTTCGGATTTCCAAAGTTGAAAAGCATCTTTTTTGAATTTTGAAAATTAGAAGGAGGGAGTAATGAATGTTTGGAGGCAGATGCCATCCCAAAGGATCTTGGCAATTCAAAATCTCTTTAATGTATGGATAGGTTGTATAGATTTTGAGCTTATCTCGTATATGCTTTGTTAGTGCTCATTTATTATGCCAGGAAAGAAGTAGGTAGGAAGGAGGGAAGGCTCGAGAATCCCCTTCACGCATATAATTTGTTTTATTTTTTTATTTTGTGGCTGTTGAGTTACCGTCCCTGAGACATAGAAAGGAGAAGCATAGAGGTTTTTGTAAGAATTATGTATATGCATTTTTTTTGACTATATGAAAAGGAGATTTCTCAAATGTGTTTTTATCTATCTCTGAGTGAATTACTTGAATGAGTTATTGTCACTATTTGTGTTTAGCTTGATTATGCATGTATTTCTTGTATTTTGTGTTTCATGAATGAAATTATCTGTTTAGTATAAGTTTCAGTTGTTTCTCTTTTGGGACACTTGGTCAAGGAGCACACAATGCCCATGCAAGGAGTGCATAGACCAGGAGATAGGATAATATTTTGTCAAGCTCAGGAGGGATAGAGGTGTGTTACAGAGACTGTGCAAGGAGTGCACACATAAAATCCTTAGAGTATATCGTTCTCTGTTGAAAGTACCTTGCAAGGAGTGAAAAAGTGCCTACACTCTATAGAGTGGTCGAATATATTTTAAACAAAGGGGAAACTTATGGAGATCCAAGTGTCGGAGTCATGCTAGGTGGATGTAAAGGGTCGAATCCCTTTTAAACCTTTTCAAGCTCGGGAGGGATAACATACATTAGAGTGTAGCGGTGGAGACTTAGTCAAGGCCCTAATCCTGGAGGTTTGAGAGTTCCCAGAGGAGGAATCAACCCAAGCAGACAAATATCAAGAGGGATAGTAGTCGAAATACTTAAAATAAGGGAGCTCTCTTGAGTTTCCCAAGTCAATGGACTAGATCTGTTTGGGGGGTTACCGAAGATACGACAACCATCATATTTTGGGAACCTGCGCAAGATTTAAGTGGGGAGGTGAGTCCAAGCCCCCGAAGGCCCGAAACCCATCATTACCGTCAGATTTGGTGACACACGACAATATATCTACTTCGCGGTTAGAGGAACAGTCGTTAGGAGGAGCAGAGGAAATACTCTCGGAGTCCATCGGGACCGTTGGTCCAGAGGACAATTGTCAACAGATTAGAGACTTTAGAGGAGTAAGGATTTAGAGGTATCAAGAGGTAGAGAGTGCTAATATGACCGGAGGCCCGAAGGCTGAAGCATCATTAGCCGTCGATCCAGAGGAGATGCGTGGAGGGTGGAGATCCACTTCGCTACATCAAATTTTGGAGAAGTGTAAAGGTATGGCTACGGGAGAACCCCCAAATTCTCGAAATCCCAAAGGGATCTGTACCATCCACTTGTCATCGCTCCAGTCATCGATCCCAAAGGCGATTTTGATACTCCGTGAGACCTTGTTTCAGGAGGATTTCGGGGTGTGTATTTTTGAGACGCCTGGAGTGCGAGGGCCCCAGAGTCCTGAATTGAGCAAAAAAAATAGGTAAGCCCCTAGTTTTGAGCCCGGGGTCATGAGAAAGTAGCGCATGATCAATGGAATCCTACTAAAAAGGGGTTTTTAGCCTGAAATTACAGTAAGGACCCGTGGAACTTGAAACTAAAAGGTCCAGATAGATATTGAGAGCTGATCCAGCTCCGATAATTCGAAGATCCTTAGACTGGGAGGTCAGTGAACCCAAGGTAAGGGTGGGGGTTCACACCAAGTGGTATCAAAGTAGGAAATTTATCTTTGTAAGTGGAGAACGAACACAATGCTTCCAAGAAGACATAGGGATAGACTTGTGGAAAATACAACAATGGAGGAGGAAATGAGGAGACTCCGTGCAAGGATAGATGCCATGGAAACTGAACATATAAGAGCACCGGATGAAGATGATATCAGTGAGGCTGAGAGTGAAGAAATGGAGGCTAAAGGAGATGCAAGAGAATATGTTGTAGAAGAACGCTTGTTGAGATCTGTTGTAAAAATGGGTGCCAGAGAAAAAAAGGAAATCCACATGTACAAAGGCAATTTGGATGTGGAAGCGCTGTTGGACTGGATAAGAGCAATGGAAAAATAGTTTGACTGTGAGGAGGTCGATGATGAGAAGAAGGTAAGGCATGCTACCACAAGGTTAAAGGGAAATGAAATACTATGGTGGGATGAACTGCAGGCTGACAGAAGAAGCAAAGGAAAACATAAAATTAAGAGCTGGGATAGAATGGTAGCCAAGATAAAGGCTAAATTCATACCCAAAGATTATCAAATAAACCTGTTCAGGATATTACAAAACCTGAGAAAGAAAGGTCTGACATTTAAAGAATACACAAAGGAGTTCTATAGGATGAACATCAGAGATGGTCATCGTGAAAGCGACGAAGAAAAGGTTTCCAGGTATATAAATGGCATGAGATACAAAATTCAGGATGAAATCAACATGACAACCATGAATATAGTAGAGGATGCTTATCAGGTTGTGCTGAAAGAAGAGGAGAAATTTTCCAGGAGACAAAGACAACAAAATAGAGGGAAAATCCCACATAGAGGTAAGGGGAGTTTCCATGACAAATCCAAAAATCCAAGAACTGAGACTGAAAAGTCCCACAGTCCTACAGAAAGGGGAGGAAGCTCTAGAGGGTGGCAATATGGTGGAAAAAATTATTTTCCTTGAGGAAGAGGAAGAAGCATAGGAGGAGAGGTAATATGCTATGCATGTGGAAAGATAGGGTATATGTCTTGGGAATGTACGTAGAGGAAGAAATAAGGAGGAGGATAAGCTCGCATCTCTGAAGCACAGAAGAGGAATGTTGAGTCAGAAGAAACTGAAGAAGGAAAATCCCTAATGATGAGGAAGGTTCTCTTAAAACTAGAGAAAGAGGTGGAAAAAGAAACAATTCAAAGAAACAGTCTGTTCAAGACTGCTTGTAAGACTAAGGATAGAGTTTGTAAGGTGATTATAGATAGTGGGAGCACTGACAATATAGTGTCCACAGAGATGGTGGAGAAGCTAAATATGGAAACAACTACACATCCACACCCATACAAGGTATCGTGGCTGCAGAAAGGACACCAGGTTATGGTAAGTAGACAATGAAAGGTTGAAATTAAGATAGGAGGATATAATGATGAAATTTTATGTGATGTAATACCTATGGATGTCTGTCATGTTTTACTGGGAAGAACATGGCAATTTGAAATAAATGTCATACATGATGGGAGGAAAAACACTTACACACTTGAGAAGAATGGGAGAACACACATGTTGCTTCCAATAGATGATAAGAAAATCAAGGAGGAAGCCAACCCAAACATATTTCTCATGAGTGGGAAGGAGCTCTTGAATGAAGTCAAGAAAGAGAAAGAGATGTAGTTTGTTGTGGTGAGGAAACCTAGATTCATCCTTACAAGTACTACTTTGGGTGATTTACTTGAAGAAATTCATGAACTGTTGAGAAATTTTGCTGACACAGTGGTGGATGAGTCACCTTGTTCATTGCCACCCATGAGGAGCATTAGTCACCACATTGATCTTATTCTAGGAGAAAATATTCCAAACAAAAGAACATATAGGTTGATACCTCAAGAGAATGAAGAGGTCAAGAATCAGGTCCAAGATCAGTTGAAAAAGGGTTTAGTCATGGAGAGATTAAGCCCATGAGCAATACTGACTGTATTGAGTCCTAAGAAGGATGGAGGCTGGAGAATGTGCACATATTCTAGAGACATCAACAAGATAACTATCAGGTACATATTTCCTTTTCCCAGGATGGATGGCTTGATGTATTTATTAAGTGGAGCAATTTATTTCTCTAAGATATATCTGAAAAGTGGTTACCACCAGATAAGGATGAGAGAGGGATATGAATGGAAAACAACATTCAAGACAAATGAAGGATTGCATGAGTGGCTTGTTATTCCATTTGGCTTAAAAAATTCCCCGAGCACATTCATGACACTGATGAATGAAGTACTTAAAGACTTCATAGGTAAATTTGTCATTGTATATCTGGATGATATACTAGTCTTCAATAAAACTAAAGAGGAGAACTTGAGACACTTGAAATTGGTGTTGATTAAGGTTGGTTGTCATTGATGTCAACCCTTGAAGAAAGACCCGTAGCACAAAGGTTTGGGTAATGGAACCAATAGTGTTTTATTTAAATATGACTCATTATTGTTTTGTCATGGTTGATAAGAAGTAAATATGGATGAACTCCAAAGTGGTCCCCTTATGGTGAAAGCTCTCACGGGAAGACGCTTTGTGGAGTAAGAGAACCCATGCTTAATTGTGGAATAATGAGATTAAGGAAAGTGAATTTGTCAGGGAAAATATCCTAGATGGATATTTCTTGTCATGTCATTTCCGGTGGTATGTGGAATGTCACATAATTCCTCACGGTTAGAGAGTTATGACCATGAGAAGTTGGAGACCCCAGGTTTGGGTAATGGACCCAAGTTTGTTTGATGGCTAACAGTATGAGTTATGATATATTTTCAGATAATACTATTCTATATGGATAGTACATGTCATGCCATTTTTAGTGGTATGTATAACGTTACATAACTCCTCACAGTTTGAGAGTTATGGCCTTATGAAGTTGGAGGACCCTCATATGTCATCTAGAAGCCCCAAAAGGTCAAAGTAATCAAAGTGGTTTAAGACATTTTAAAAGGTAATTAATAAAGTGAAGTGATGAGTGTATTATAATTCAAAGTGAATTCAAAATAAGTTATTTCAATAATAATTTTAATGGAGAAATTAGAAGTGGACCCAACCCTAAAATAAGGAAAGTGGGGCCAAGTGACCTAGAAGATGTTTTTAAGGAAGCTACTTGGAGAGTATAAATAAGAGGCAAGGCTCTCTCATTTGAATCACACTGGAGAATATTGAATATCTATAGGTTTCTGAGGTATAAAAATGATATCTAAGCCGGAATTCTGAGGAAAGTGAAGAAAAGAAGGCTGAAATGCAAGGAAGGATAATTGTTTTTGATGGTGCTTTCTAAGGTATGTTATTTTCAGGTCATCTCACCATTTTCGCTATAAATTTGTTTCTATAATGATTCAGATCCTGAAATTGCTATTCAAGTGATACAACATATCCAAGTATATGTGGTTAAAAATTCAGCTTGTGGGTCGTTGTATTTTGGGAGTTACACTCTGTGGACAATAGGGTTTGTGGCCAGTCCTGAAACTAGTCAAAATCAGGTGTTTCGAGAAACAATGTCATAACTTCTTCATAACAGATCCAAATTTAGTGAGAAAAAATATGTTAGTTCGGATACAGTCTATATTATGCTTTGTGACAGTTTTAGATCATTTCATCAAATATTGTGTGCCGAGAAAGCTCTACAAGGTCGCTCTCTAGAATAAGGCAAAATTCAACAAGGTATGCCATTTTTGCTATAACTCCTTTTCTGAGAGGTTCCAAGTAGTTACACTTGGAGGAATTGCATAAAACACACTGAAGAAAATTGTGTATCAGTGTCATATCTTTATACATTACAGGTTCAAAGTTATGATTACTTCAAGTTAGGGTTGTTGACTAATCCAAAACTAGGCATGTGAGACTAAAGAAAAGTTTGATGAAAATGCTAGTATCTTGTTTTTAAAGTTAAGGAAGATTTACAGGAATGTGATCATATACACCAGGTCTATTACAGAGCTACAAATCATATTTTTATAATGAAATTGATGAGGGCTTTTGGTTGAGGTACATGTTGAGTACATGGTTGAGACAAGTAGTTAATGAGTTGGCGCACATACATGAGGTGTATAGTTGATGATGTTGGTACACATTGATGAGTCATAGTTGATGAGTAGTTGAAACATGATTGGTACATACTTGGCACATGGTTGTATGCACTTTTTCATGTTACAGGTTGATTACAGGTTGGTGCATGGTTAATGCACTTGTTTATGGTATAGGTTGATTACAAGTTGGTGCATGGTTGATGCACTTGTTTATGTTACAGGTTGATGCATGGTTCAGATTTATTGGTACAGGTTTACAGCGGTATATCTCACAGTGATAATGTGACAGTGGTTCCATCATTCTACTTCTACTTCAGGGTGGCAGGACGAGGCAATGACAAGTGGTTGTAGCCACCTTTCGGTTGTAGCCGGAGAACATTGGGGGTTGTAGCCTCCTTCTGGTTGTAGCCAGAGATTTGGGGAGTTGGAGCTTCCCTCAGGTTGTATCCTGAGAAACTAGGAAGTTGGAGCCTCCTTCCAGTTGCAGCTAGAAAACAAAGGAAGTTGGTGCTTCCAATGAATGTAATTCTTCAAGACATATAAGAAAAAACATTCCGTGGTTTTCTCCCGATTTGGGTTTCCACGTAAAACATTGGTGTACTGTGCATGTGTGTGATTGTTTATTTATTACTTCTCATTATTGGATAATAATTCTACATTGATATAACATTTGAAGAAAAATGATTATAATTACGTTATTACTGATTCAACCCCCCTCTCAGTAATCCAACAATTGGTGATGAGGAGGTTGCAGCAAGAGAAGCTGCTAATAAATCTAAAGAAGTGTTCATTTATAAAAACAAAACTCACATATTTGTGTTTTGTGATCTCTTCCAATGAGATGAAGATGGAACCATAGAAGGTGATGGAAATAAGAGATTGGCCATCTCTAAGAAGCATATTCGAGGTAAGAATCTTCCATGGATTAACAAGTTTCTATAGAAAGTTTATCAGAAATTTTAGTAGCATATGTGCACCTATGTTGGACACCACAAAGAAAGAACATAAGTGTTTCAATTAGACAAAAGAAGTTGAGAAGGGATTCAAATCATTGAAGGCTAAGATAACAGAACAATCAAATCTGGTCTTACCAGATTTTATGAAGCCTTTCCAGGTAAAGTGTGATTGCTAGCACAGGGGAAGAACTGGGGTTCAACGCTTCAACAAAGCACCAACAAAACCCTAAATACCAACCATTTCGGCAACACCTACGAAGAATATGAAGTATCACCCAAGGTAGAGGTATGGGTGGTTGTCGGACTCAAGTGTCTAAAACCTAGCTAAGACATAGATCTGTGATTACAACACTTAACAGAGCACTTAGCGGTTAACATTCATTAATATTCACTTCTCAGGGGAAAACCCTAATTACAGAACAACACAATATTCACAAGATCTAATACATCCAAGCACTTAACATAAAGAAATAGATAAGATCTAGTACTCATTCCCATTACTAAGCACTAAGATAATATTATATCAGGTGCATCTAACATATATCACTGCACTAAGTATAAATCACACCAATAACATAACACAAAGCAACCACAACACAGGATGTACATGGTTCATCCCAGTATGGGGCTACACCCACCAACTCTTCTCTTCTTTATTGTCTTTTGTCAATATTATACAAGCACAGAGCCACAAGAACCCACTCCGCATAGGACATGAGATCTGCATGCACCTCGAAAGAAACTCCTTCCTCGAGATAGGTTACAACACAAAGCCTCTTTACAGTCACTTGCACTTAGCTCTGCAAGTTCTCATGCACACAGTATGCACAAGGATAAGTCAATCAGATAGATCCAACTACTTACATCACTTGCACTCAACACAATATAACACTTAGCACCATGTCTCTATAGATCTAGTGTCTTTCTTACATCGTCTAGATATCTATTTATACATTACAGAAAGGGCCAAGGCATGGGTAAACCCATGGGTCGACATCTCATACCCGTTACATAAAACCTAAACCCAAAAATTCCCTAAGAAGGGGTCGAGATCCCGCGATCTCCGCCTTCGACCAGCCTATCGAAGTCCCAAAACTGGTCAAACGTGACCAAGGTTTTCCAAAAATTGGTCAAGGGCCAATAAACCTCCAACACTCACCTGTAACTCATCTCGAGTCACTCTGATCTGGGAAACTCTGCCTCAAATTCCCATAGCTTGGCTCGAGCTGCCTTAACCTGTTTCTTTACCAGAGCCTCTTGCTCGACAAACTCTTGAATAACCTTCTTTGTCACAGGTCCATCCAAGCGCTTTTCCACTATGGTGACCACTTATTCCAGTGCTGCACCTCATCCTTCAATCTCCTCAAAATGTATGCAAGCTGCATCCTGCACTAGCTGGAGTCACCGAGTCACTTCCATGACCTTACTCTGCATGGCATGGACTTGTTGCTGAACCATGCACTGTTCCTGGGATAGTTTCATCCTCTTGACTATTGATAGTGGCTTCAATTGTGCTTGCTACTTGGCCTCCTGAAGCTGTGACTCCAGTTTCCTTAGTTCAGGGTCCTCTGCAGGGAACTCGTAAGTCTGCACACTTCGAATGCTGAGCTTTTTACATTCTAAGGCCAATGCCTTGATTCTCTGGACTATGCCTCGGGAAATTTCTTCTCTCTGGTCTCACACTTCCTACAGAGTTCTTGGTACTACTTTTAACTCCAATTCTGCTACCCTCTGTTGGAGCTGCTGAATGGATTCAACAAGCTTCCATACTTGGCTTTCCACGGGGTCTTCTTCCATCTGTTCTAATACCGTCACAAAGCTAAGTGATCTAGTGACTACCTCTTTAACTCCAATTTGCTCTGCGATCAGTTGTTCCTTATCCTTCTGGATCTACAGTCTATCCTCTAAAAACTTGGCTTGGATGTCATCTTTTTCTTGTTGCGCAACCCGACGTTGCTCTATGGCTTCCTCTTTTTCTTTCTTTAAGGTCTTTGTGGCATGTTATTTATCTTCCTTAACACGACGAAGGCGAGCTTCAGTCACATCTACTATTCGGCATAGCTGGGCATGCTCATATCCCAACTCTGTTCCTTCTGATGAAGGGGGTGAAATAGACATTGTGCAACTGGAGTAGAGGGCTTGCTGTACCCCTTTCAGCTCTGCTACAATTCTATCATACATGGTCTCTTGTTTGTCTTCACTGTGTTGTAAGATATCTTCTGAGGTATGTGCGACAACGACGATGATGATATCTATGTCATCCATCTGAGCACAATCTACATCTGTGGTTTACTATATTTGGACTTCTTCCATGATGTAGGTTTCATGGGGGAAACCTTTCTTTTCTTGGAGGTCTCAACTTCATCAAGAGGATCCCTAGGCGGTGTTACTTTTCCTTTTTCTGCTTGTATTCTTCTCCTTTGTCCTCTTCTTTGGCCACTTTGTCATCACCTGCCCCTCCAGGTGAGTCTGAAGCAGTCTCTTCTGAGGTGTTGTTCAGCTCCTATACCTCTTCCTTTTTCTTCCTTCTGCTACTGCTGGGTGCATCATACTCTTCACGAGTAACCATAGGAATTCCTAGGAGGTCGGGGTCAGACAGTTCTTCCGGGTTGACTGGTATAAGGAGCTCTGTAGGCCACTACTTAGTTATTTCTTCCATGTCCTCCTCACTGAGATTATAATAAGATTGGATCTCTTCTTTATGTTCGTCTCTGCGCGCAGTGATATAAATAAAATTTATATCTACGTGGAACTTCACAAATGGTTTGAACCTATGCAGGGTGTTCGACATAATATGAGGGAAAGACTCAATAACCCTCTTCAACTACAGGTAATAGGTGTGGAACACTACATTTGACTTCCATTTTTTTGCCATGTCGCTCGAGTACCAGAGCGTGGTGAACTTTGCAGCGAGGGGTTCAGATGGCTCAATCTCAAGGAAGGTTGCTCCTTCCGACATCTCTCAAGAAATGAAGGCGATGAGGATTAGTAGCCAACTAAAATGAAATTCATAGCCTTTATCCTGAGCTTTGCAACGGTCTTGTTCTAACTAGTTGATGAGGTAACTCACCCAGTTCATCTGTAGTCCTCCAATGTATTTTCCCACGAGGTCAAGAACGAACCCCGTGACATGCGTGGGTCTGTTCTTCCTTACTAGCTTACCATCATTCAACTGGTAGGCTAGGTACACTATTCCATTATTAATGGAGGCTACCTTGTATCCTTTCTTCCCATTTTCCACATCGTCATAGGTATCTTTAATTTTTTGCGCCAGGGTGCGATATACAACCTTCCATGGATAAAATTCTTGTGGGTTTGGTCCTTGCATGATTAATCTAGTGATCCGATGGATTAGAGTCGGATCTAAGGTGATGCATCTGTCCAGCCACAAATAAGTGCCATGGAAACAAGAAAACAATAATTTAATGCACACGTTAACCTCCTGATGCCTTCCAAAGTGTGTTATCTTCATCATGTTCAAGATAGTGGACCTCACAATGTCTATAGTCCACAGCTAGGGGATGATCTTAGACTTCTTCCCCTTTGTCTTGGTCAAATAATTGTGTGGGGAGAGCATGCCATAGTTCTTTTGGTCTCCCAAGTTGAAGTCACTGATCTTCAACGTCATTATTTGTCCTAGCTATGGTCCTACTGTGCGTATCCCCTTCGGGAGGTACACAGTAATCAAGATGTAGTCGAAGTCCCTCGGGACACTTTCACATCTCACCGTGCCAGCCAGAGGCAGGATATAGTTAGGCGGGATAGATGGGATGAGATTCACATTCACCAACTCATCAAGATGCTTGGTTCATTTCTCTGTCGCAACACGGGATGGTCCAGATCCACAAGTAGTCGACGATGATGCTTTAACTCCTCTCATAGACGAGGCTTGAATTCCTGTGGACATGACCTTATCATCCATGAGGTCTATGAGGATCTCTTTGAAGCATTTCTCTAATGTGATGAAGTCACCCAACATGCACGCTTGAGATCAGGTATCTCAGGTCGGTGATCAAATACTCGATGTAACCGAATGGGTGGTGAAGTATCAACTAGGCACATCGCGAAAGAAACTAGTTCTCTATGGGATCGAATAATCACTATTTGCAAAAGTGTTCTCGGTGCAACACTCGATGGGATAAATAGATAACAAGGTAACGGATTCCTCCAACGGACAGGAACATCTTAATCAATGCAATTCCATCCGTTATGGCACGGTCCAAAAAGTCTAATGGAAATATTTCTATCCATAACTGCGGTTTGAGCAATTATGGAGTGTCGGGACGCCTCCAACGGTCATATTTCTTTGCCGTGGCGAAGTGCCAATATTCATTGTTCTGTTATTCCAATGAAGTTCAAGTGTTGCAAAGATCCCTTCTTAGAAGTTCTCTCTGAAACTTCCTGCAATTTCTCTAACTTTTCTTTCTGCTTACTGATCTTTCTGGCTTTCTTTCCTGCGAGTTGAGTCACTGGGTTTCTCTTTCAATTTTTATTCTTATCTCCTCTTGGTATAGTAACTTTGCATTGTTGCGGGTCGTTCAAGGTTTCTAAGAGTAATACTTCTTCTTTTTCTGGAGTAGGTGCTCTACGCTCTTGTACAAACATGTATTTCAAATATTCCTGTGTTCTTTCAACTTTAACGTCCAGATCTCTAGTCCTCAGTAGCTTCGACTAGTCCTCTTGTTCTTCTAGTAAGTGAGATATTCCCCTATCCATGAAATTCCTTAGTTCTTTCTTTTTCTATTCTAGATCCTCCTTTTTTTGTTTCCTTCGTATCTGATCTTTCTCAGTCCAGGTTTTTCCTAGCAAAATAGCAAATGGGGCGCTATTCTCAACAAACTTAACGATCTCAAATTATTCTTCTGTCAAATTTCCATGAGCACTCATAGATATCTGGGTAATTATTCCACATAGGGTTATCATCTTCCCTTTAAACAATACTATTCCTCCCATTGAAGGAACCATAGAAGGTTTTCCCAAAATTTCCGAATTTCTTTCTGTCATGATATTCACCTGTGTTTCCTCATCCAGAACACAGTCTATGTTGAAGTCTCCTATTATTGTTTCTATGCACTCCTTGTTTAATATCTCTGATAAGTTGATATCTCTGTGATCATTCAGGGTTTATTTCATCTATAGTAATACAATCTCTGATTATTTCTGGGGTTCTATCATATCCTTTGTTTCTTGGTTTGTCTCATGGTTTTCTTGTCTCATTTTCATCTTTTCAACTTTAACAATCATTCTAGAGCAATACAAAACTTCATGGTCCATATATTTACAAAAAAGACAACTAGGACCTCTACCAGGGAATTCCTTAGCAAGATGTCCTAGTCTCCTACAACTATAACAAAGAGTTAATCCTCTCTTTCTTTTAAATGACCCCCAACCTTTCTTGTACTACGCACTGGGATCACAGTAACTAACCTGCAAAAAATTCTTTCTAGGATCCTGCATCCATTTGTTAGTCCAAACATTCTTTATATCCATATGAATAACATATCTTTCACTATTCTTATCAGATCATTTCATATCCAATCTTCTTTCTTCTAGCTGTGCCCTAGTTTTCAGACTAGGACAAAATCTATTAGACATACCTAGATCCATTCTTTCAAAACAAAAATTTTCACTTATCTTACCTTTCTCAGAGAACAAATATTTAAGATATTACCTCTTTTCTTCAGATCTGATTCCTTTCTTAGCACAGAGCTTCGCAGTCAAGTAGAATACTACACACTAAATCAACAGATCTATGCACAAAGCTTTCTTTTCTTCAGTTCCCAACAATCACAGTTTCATGTCCCGACAACATAACCATTTTTTGGCGTAGGGGCAGACTCGGGGTTCAACGCTTCAACAACGCACCAAAAAAACCCTAACTACCGACTCTTTCGGCAACACCTTCGAATCAGATGAAGTCTCACCCAAGGTAGAGGTAGGGGTGGTTGCAGGACTCAAGTGTCTACAACCTAGATGGGACACAGATCTATGATTACAACACTTAACATAGCACTTAGTAGTTAACATTCATTGATATTCACTTCATAGGGGAAAACCCTAATTACAGAACAACACAATATTCACAAGATATAATACATCCAAACACTTAGCATATAGAAATAGATCAGATCTAGTATTCATTCCCATTACTAAGCACTAAGGTACTATTATATCAGGTGCATCTAACATATATCACTGCACTAAGCATAAATCACATCAATAACATAACACAAAGAAACCACAACATAGGATGTATGTGGTTCACCCCAGTGTGGGGCTACGTCCACCAACTCTTCTCTTCTTTATTGTCTTCTGTCAATGTTCTACAAGCACAGAGCCACAAGAACCCACTCTGCATAGGACATGAGATCTGCGCACACCTCGCCAACCCCTCCTTCGCTAAGCTAGGTTACAACACAAAACCTCTTTACAATCACTTGCACTTAGCTCTGCAAGTTCTCATGCACACAGTATGCACAAAGCTAAGTCAATCACATAGATCCAACTACTTACATCACTTGCACTTAGCACAATATAACACTTATCACCATGTCTCTTTAGATTTAGTGTCTTTCTTGCATCTATTTATACATTACAGAAGGGCCCAAGGCATGGGTAAACCCATGGGCCGACATCCCATACCCGTTACATAAACCTTAAAACCAAAAATTCCCTAATAAGGGGCCAAGATCCCGCGATCTCCGTTTCGCCTGGCGCTCCACCTTCGACCAGCTTGTTGAAGTCCTAAAACTGGTCAAACGTGACCAAGGTTCTCCAAAAGTTGGTCAAGGGCCAATAATGATTCTAGTGGATTAGCAATTGGAGGAGTGTTGAGCCAGGAAAACAAACCCGTTGCTTATTTCAGTGAGAAGTTGAATGACGTTAAAAATAAGTATTCCACATATGACAAAGAGTTTTATGCAGTGATTCAAGCCTTAAAGAAGTGGAGGCATTATCTTATTCCCAAGGAATTTTTGTTGTACAGTGATAATCAAGATCTATAGTTCATAACCAGACAAGAGAAGATGAATCAGAGGCATGCAAAGTGGGTAGATATTATGCAAAATTTTACTTTTGTCATCAAGTATATCAATGGGAGTGAAAATAAGGTTGCATATGCTTTGAGTAGAATATGTATTATTATGCAATAATTTCAAATAGAAGCCTTGGGGTTTGAACACCTTAAGGGAATGTATAATGGAGATGCAGATTTCAAAGAGGCATATGAAGCCTGTACAAATACTTTTCTAAGGGAAAAAATCCCATGGATGGAGTATTTGATTCAGGAGGGACTACTATTTAAGGGAAGCCAATTGTGCATTCTGAGATGCTCAATGAGAGACATTTTTTTGAAAGAGAAGCATGGTGGAGACCTAACATGACACTTTGGCCATGACAAAACATATGCACATTTGAGTTCCTCATACTCCTAGCCAGTTATGATATCCGAAGTGAAGATATTTGTAAAGAGATGCATAATTTGCTAGTATGAAAAAGGAAGACAACAAAACACTGGTTTTTATCAGCCATTTCCTATTTGAGACAGTGCTTGGGATGTTATCAACATGGATTTTGTGTTGGGATTACCAAGAACCTAGAGGGGAAGTGAATCCATATTTTTTGTGGTTGATAGATTCTCAAAGATTTTCAGACCATGCAAAAACACCAGCGATACTACGCATATATAAAACCTGTTTTTTAAGGAGATTGCGAGGTTACATGGCTTTCCCATGATCATTGTCTCAGACAGGGACACACATATCGTAAGGAATTTTTGGAGAACACTATGGAAGAAGATGGGGACAAATATGTCCTTCAGTTCAACATACCATCCTCAGACATATGGGAAAAATGAAGTGGTGAATAGAAGTTTAGGGAATTTGTTGAGGAGTTTGGTTGCTACACATTAGTGTTAGTGGGATCAAATTCTTCCTCAGACAAAGTTTGCATACATTGATTCTCCAAAAATAATAATGGGAATAACTCCATTCCAGATTGTGTATGGAATGCACCCAAGGGGAATTTCAGAATTAAGATATTTAAGACATAATGAATTGCGAAGTGTAGGAGCAGAAGGTTTTGCTGCTAAAATGAAAGAACTGCATGAGAAAATTAAAGAGAAACTACATCATAGAAATCATAAGTATAAGATTAGAGTAGATAATAAAATAAGGGAGGTAAAATTTGAAGTTGGAGATCAAGTTCTAGCACACTTGAGGAAGGAGATATTCCCATAGGGGAAATACAACTAGCTGAAGATGAAGAAGATAGGACCTTGTGAAGTCCTAAGGAAGTTTGCTGAAAATGCTTATGAAATTAAGATACCAGAAGACATTGGCATATCACCAATATTTAATGTAGAATACCTGTACCCTTACATGATTGAAGACACAGTGGAGACAAAGGACTAGGAAGAGGTTCAATGGAGACAACAAATGCCTATAGTAAAGAAGACACAGATGGAGAAGATCATGGATTGGATAATTGGTAAGAATACTAGAAGGAAAATATATTTTGAATATCTGGTTAAATGGAAGGGAAATCCAGAGGAAGAAGCCAGCTGGGTAAGTGAAGCAGACATTCAGAAGCATGGCAAGACAATGTAGGAGCTCATGGATAGGAGTCCATGAATTTTTGGCCTGAGAAGTATGATGAAGGAGCATCACCTTCAACATTAAAAATAAGATAGGCTGGAGGACAACACACCATCCAAGAAGCTGATTCAAATTTCCAAAGGAGAAAAGTGTCTTTTTTGAATTTTGAAAATTAAAGTAGGGAGTAATGAATGTTTGGAGGCAGATTCCATATCCAAGCATCTTTGCAGATCGAAATATCTTTAATGTATGGATAGGTTGTACAGATTTCGATCTTAGCTCGTATCTGCTTTATAAATGCTCATTTATTATGCCAGGAGAGCATTCGGTAGGAAGGAGGGAAGGCTTGAGAATCCCCTCCATGCATATAATTTGTTTCCTTGTTTTATTTTGTGGTTGTTGAGTTACCGTCGCTGAGACATAGAAAGGAGAATCAAAGAGGTTTTTCTAAGAATTTTGTATGTGCATTTTTTTTTAATATATGAGAAGGATATTTCTCAAATGTGTTTTTATCTATATTTGAGTGAATGAATTGAATGAGTTATTTTCACTGTTTGTGTTTAACTTGCTTATGCATGTATTTCCTATATTTTGTGTTTCATGAATGAACTTGTCATTTTAGTATAAGTTTTAATTGTTTCTCTTCTGGAACACTTGGTCGAGGAGCACACAGTTCCCACTCAAGGAGTGCGTAGACCAAGAGTTAGGATAAGAATTTTTGAAGCTCAGGAGGGATAGAGGTGTGTTAGAGAGATTGTGCAAGGAGTGCACACATATACTCCTTAAAGTATATCGTTCTCTATCGAAAGTCCGTTGTAAGGAGTGCAGAAGGGCCGACACTCTACAAAGTGGTCAAATATATTTAAGACAAAGGGGAAGGTTATAGAGATCCAAGTGTCAGAGTCGTGCTTGGTGGATGTAAAGGGTCAGATCCCTTCTAAACCTTTTCAAGCTCGGGAGGGATAGCGTACATTAGAGTGTAGTGGTGGAGACTTAGTCAATCCCTAAGCCCAGAGGTTTGAGATTTCCTAGAGGACGAATAAACCCAAGAAGAAAAAGATCAAGAAGGATATCGGTCGAAATACTTAAAATAAGGGAGATCTCTTGAGTTTCCCAAGTCAACATATGAGATTCGTTCATGGGGTTACTAGAGATATGAAAACCATCAGATCTGGGGAACTCACGCAAGATTTAAGTGGGGAGGTGAGTACAAGCCCTCGAAGGCCCGAAGGCATGAAACCCATCATCACCGTCAGATTTGGTGACACGCGACAATGTATATACTTTGCGGTTGGAGGAATTGTCATCAGAAGGAGTGGAGGAAAGACTCCCAGAGTCCATTGGGACCATTGGTCTAGAGGACAATTGTTAGCAGATTAGAGACTTGGAAGGAGTAAATATTTGAAGGTCTCAAGGGGCAGAGAGTGCCAAGATTCCCAGAGGCCCAAAGGCCAAAGCATCGTCAGCCATTGATCCATAGGAGATGAGTGGAGGGTGGAGATCCATTCCACTACACCGACATTCAAAGAAATGTAAAGGTATGTCTACGTGAGAACTTCCAAAACCCTAAAATACCGAATGGATCTGGACCATCCACCTATCATCGCTCCGGCTGTCGATCCCAAAAGGGATTTTTATACTCTGTGCTACCTTGGTTCAAGAGGAATGCAGGGTGTGTCTTTTTTAGACGCCCGGAGTGTAAGGGCCCCAAAGTCTTGAATTGAGCGGAAACAATAGGCATGCCCCTAGTTTTGAGCCTGGGGTCATGAGAAAGTAGCTCCTAATAATTGGAAGCCTACTAAAAAGGTGTTTTTAGCCCAAAATTACAGTAAGAACTTGTGGAACCTGAAACTAAAAGGTCCAAAGAGACATTGGGAGCTGATCCAACTCTGGTAATTTGATGATCCTTAGACTGAGAGGTTAGTGGACCCCGGGTGAGGGTGGGGGTTCACACCAAGTGTTGAAGACTCTGTTTTAGTTTAGCCTTTGTAAACATTGTACAAAATCATTCAGATTAATATAAAAGCAAGTTTTCTTGCAAATGATTTCCTAGGTGTTATTATATTTGTTTCCTAGATGAATATTGATGTTTTACTGTGTGGTTTTAGATGCATGTATGTATTTCATTTGCAAGAATTAAACATAATTCTCTGCCTATAGTTTTTGAGTGTTTTGGGCTCCCACGGTTGTGAAAGGAGTGCACCTTAGAGTTTTTAGATAAATATAAAATGCCAATGCAAGGAGTGTGCAAGAACACGTCCCAAAGTTTTGTGAGGAGCATGCCAGGTGGGCACACCAAAACTATTTTCAAACTCAGAAGGAAGAGTTGTCCCATGAAGATTCACCAGAGTTTAGAAACACTCTTAAGAGGACATACTAGAGTTACTGAATACTCTAAGGGGTCTGCAAGGAGTGCATAGGGAGATTTTTGAAAAAATATCTAAGTCTGAAATCATTCATAGGTTCAAGGGACACAAAGAGTGCGCTAGAGGGTCGAGTTATTTCAAGTCCATGAAATATTAGGAGGGAGAGTGTGAGTGCCGGGAGGGCACAAGAAATTGCTAAAGAGTCAAAGGGACGGGACTACTTTGAAGTTCAATCAACTACAAAGCTTAGGAGAGATATCACAAGTACGCAAAAGGCCCTGCAAGGAGTGCAGAAGGCGAGAACAGTCCATGTTCCGGATTGTTCAGAAGCTTAAGACGCCACAGGTGAAATTTTTTCAAGTTCCAAGCTCAGGAAGTGCAACACAAGCATAGGCCAAGGAGATAGCCATGCAGGAGAAGCATCAAAGGTTATTCCTTTGAAAATTTGAGAAAATCCTTCATTGGAAGGAAAGCGCAGCCAAGACAGAAGAGGGAGATACAACAATTGTCATATATTCTATCAGAAGTGATCTAGACCATCAGATCGGAGTCTAGGTAGAAGAGGAGTGTGCAGAGGAGAGGGACTGACCAATCATCGGACCTAGGGACAAGGACCGAACAACCATCAGATCCATGTAAGTTTCCCAAACGTTAAGCCCTGGAATGCTTTGGACGTTAAGCCATGCTTCTGAAGTCCCGAAGTCCTAAGAGAATCCTGACTGTCAAATTTGTTAAAGTTTCTGCTATTATTAGGTTACTTTCAATTTACTAGATAACAATAGCATAGACATGATCAGTGAGAGAAACATAATCACAATAGTACACAAGCATTTATCCTAGGAAAACCTCAAGGGGAAGAAAACCCAACAAAACTTCCTTAATATAGATAGGCAATACAATGCCAAGATAATGAACCAAACAACACAAAAATTTCTCTCCCAAGGATGTGCCTCTCTCTCTCTTCCTTCTTCTGACAATTGGTAAATGTAGCTTCCTTCAATACTTGCGCACTAGATGAGTGAGATGAGTGTGTGTATAAATGAGATGCTGGCCTCTCTTATTTATACAATTCTAGCACGTGTGGAAGTGTCTCTTCATTGGCAGGGCCGACTTCTTTTTCTGGGTGGTTATAACCACCTTTAATATATTATGGGGCCTCTTTAATATATTATGGGGACGACTTCTTATTTAGCCTATTACAATTAAGGTTTGACGAATCCGCAAAAGGGGATTTGGTCATTTACAATACCTGACATGATCAATCCACAAAAGGGGATTGATCTAATCAATAATAAATATATTTTATCTTTATCCACAAAAGGGGATAAGAATATTATTTGCTGTTACACAATGTTTTAACACTCCCTCTTAACAAGAAAGATATTCTTTATCTTTTGACAGGTCACTAGATGTCGACATCAACTAGGTAGCAACATCCACTAGATAACATCATCAACTGGGCAACATCATCAACTGGATAACAACATCAAATAGATAACATCATCAACTGGGTAACATCATCAACTCGATAACATCATCAACTCAACAACATCATCAACTGGATAACTGGAGGCATCCACTTGGTCATCTGGCATCATGATCACTGACTAGAATATCTATAAATCATCGGAAGTTTTGTTCTCTTTATCTTCGTGCATAAGATACTCTTTCTTTCTTTTGTCTTCACGCAAAAGTTACTTCTTTCTTATCTTCACACATAAGATATCTTATCTTCACATAAAAGATATTCTATGAGTTTTTCCATTCCTTTTATGTTCTCCCTTATCTTGTAGTCATATATCTCACCCATCCACTGGGGAGGACTACTACCATATCTTCAATCCTAGTCATACCACATGAACTAGAGAAGCTAATATTCTAGCCTGGGCAAAAGACTAGACTCCCTTTCCATGATCCACGCAGGATCACGACACAAACCTCAAGAGCCAACTAACCATTCCACATGGTCAAGGTTTGTGTTCTAAGCTACTCAATCCTTGGCCAGAGGAGAGTATCTTCCCACTACCCCTTGGAGAAACATCCACATTCCTCTCTATGAGGGTGGTCACACCCCTCTCTATGAGGGTATTCTAGCATGTCCCTAGAGTATCCAAAACTCAACACTTGGACAGAGGCCAACCTTGGCAAATTTCTCATTCCCCTTCTTTACAAAGGTCTCTTCTCTTTTCCTTCTCTATGAAGGTCTACCTGTGGGATTTCTCTTTCCTTCTCTATGAAGGTCTTTTCTCTTTCTCCTTCTCTATGAAGGTCTAACTATGGGATCTAAAAAAAATCTCTTGTGTTCCAAAACCTTTCAATGGTATAATACCATGCTACCCATCTGTTGGGCACCATCCATATACTGGATAGCTTTCATCTTGATCAAAATATCTAGGCACCATCCATCTACCTTTTTGACTGTATCAAATCATGATCCTTCATTTCTAACTCGGAGACATGGCTCCCTCTTCCACTAGGGTAATAGCTTCTATTCATCATCCTTGAAGTTTTCTTTTGTAATATCCTGGGTGCTTTCTTGAGTTCAAATATTTCTTTCTTTGTGTCTTCATACTGGATCAACCTGCTCCCTCTGCATCTATAAGAACGGTACTGGAGCAACCTGTAGTTACCTGCATCTCATCCACTATATCTGAGTATCCATCCTTTTCTTCATCTTGAATATTTCTGATCTACATCTTTAGGAGCCTCCTCCTCCTATATAAGTACTATATATTGTATGGTCTTTACTGACTATCACCATATCATACATCCTTCTCATGTTTTCTAACTTCTGCAAGTCACGAAAAATTTTATTTCTTCCGAGACTTGTAAACTTACTTACAATATGCTTTCTTTGTCACTCTCATGAGTGATCATACATGAAATAAATGTTTTATTTCTTTCTTCATCCTCTTTTTTGATACTTCCTTCATAAGTTTGCATAGATACTGAAAGAAAACGAGGTTAATTAACATTCTCACAAAAATCTAACTTGTAATGATAAAGTATTAAAGTAAAAAAGATACTAAGAATAAACATGAGTACTTATCTTTTGTTTTTGTGTGGGGAGGCTCCACGGACTCCACCATTTGCTATCTTTCTTCAGATCAATTATCTTCAACTTAAAGTACATAATCCTTAATTTATGCTAAATATTTCTTTGAGGGAGGAGATTCCTCTTCCTCTGCCACATGTGCTTTATGCTTTCTTTTCCTTTTTCCTTGAGGACAGTCATAAGAAAAGTGTCCCAACTTTTGACAGTTGTAGCATCTGATCTTTGAAACATCTCTCTTCTTATGTGGAACTCTTACGGAGTTAGATTCTTTATTGTTTTTCCTGAAGGAACTTCTTTTGTTATTTTGAGCTATAAGAGCTTCCTCTTCATCGAAACTTAATCTCTTCTGTTGGTTTGGAAGTGTAGATTCTTTGTGTGTGCAATATTCCCATAAATTATCAAACTTGGGTAACTTGCTTCTTACACACACTCCTTGTTCAAAAGGAATCCAAAATGTTGGAAACCCATTTAGGGTTGTGGTTACAAGTTCTTTGTCACTAATGACATCTCCAATAGCTGCAAGTTGATCTCTTATCTGAGAAACTATCATAAGATAGGATGTAACAGATTCTGAGTTGTCCATCTTCATATTATGAAGCTCATTTCTTAAGGTAAGATTCTAGCTAATGTCTTTGCTTTCATATAACCCGCTAAGTGATTCATACATTTTCCTTGCTATCTGTAGTTCGGATATATGAGGGATCAAGTGATCCTTTACTAAATCTGACACGATTCTCTTTGCTTTCTTTTCATTCTTCTTATGCTTGGTCTTTTGATCTTCTTCCCCTGGTTCTAGTACACCCACTGTAACATGTTCTAGGAGATCATTCTCGTCTAGAATCATCTAGAACCTATGTTTCCAAGATTTGAAGTTTCTAGATCCTTCCATCTTGTTTTCTACCCTCATGCTATTAGCCATTCTTTCTTGTAGAAGAAACCCTAGCCCTCCGGGCTATAGAAATAATAAAAAAATCGAATTACTTGGATCTGAAAACTGAACTCACCAAAATATGCGTTGGACTGAGGTGAGTATCCTGGTGTGTTTAGATTTCAGAAAATCCAACTTTTATCCCTCCAAACTTGATCTGCGGATTTTTGGATTGGTGCTTCTAGTTTTCTGGTACTTTTGGTACATTGGTACTTCTGATATTCTGGTACTTTGTGAAAACTAGGGTTTCACTTTTTGGGAGATCTAGACACTAAAAAAGTGCGCTGAGGATGCCAAAATGTTCCTTGAGGTAGGGCACACCTTTCTAGATGGTTTTGAGGCTGCAAACCTTCTTTAATAAAAATCCCTAATTTTCATGTATGGCAATAGTGACATTTTTCTTTTTCCTGTGAAAGATGCTCTCTTCAGCTTAGCTCTGAAACCATGTTAAAGTTTCTTCTATTATTAGGTTACTTTCAATTTACTAGATAACAATAGCATAGACAAAATCATTGAGAGAAACACAATCAAAAGAGTACACAAGCATTTATCTTGGGAAACCCTCAATGGGAAGAAAACCCAACAAAACTTCCTTAATATAGATAACCAATACAATGCCAAGATAATGAACCAAACAACACAAAAATTTCTCTCCCAAGGATGCGCCTCTCTCTCTCTCTTCCTTCTTTCGACAACTGGTAACTGTAGCTTCCTTCAATACTTGCACACTAGATGAGTGAGTTGAGTGTGTGTCTAAATGAGGCACTGACCTCTCTTATTTATACAATTCTGGCATGTGTGGAAGTATCTTTTCACTGGCAAGGCCGACTTCTTCTTCTGGGTGGTTATAACCACCTTTAATATATTCCAGGGCCTATTTAATATATTCTAGGGTTGACTTCTTATTTAGCCTATTACAATTAGGGTTTGACCAATCCGAAAAAGTGGATTTGGTCATTTACAATACTCGACATGATCAATCCACAAAAGGGGATTGATCTAATCAATAATAAATATATTTTATCTTTATCCACAAAAGGGGATAAAAATATTCTTTGCAGTTACACAATATTTTAACAAAATTGAGAGGACACGTGTTGACAGATCATAGTCCAGAGGTCTGTCACTTTGGAGGAAGTGAGGAGTGGATTCCATAGGTTGCAAGTCTCCTAAAGATCTACAGAGCGGAGTGAATCCTAGTCGTTGCTAGGGAGGACGCGTGTCAACAAATTTGGCGTGGTCCAGAGGTAGAACTCTCTAGAGGATATTAGTCGAGAAGGTGAGGAGATTCCCAAAGTTGCGGGGAGCCGAAGTGGATCCGGAGCATCCATAGGAAAGGACACACGTCAAAATATTCCGTGGTCCAGATGCCCAAAACTCTGGAGGAATTAGACTGAGGTGAGTGAAGAACTCCCGAAGGGCCGAAGTCCCATAGTGAAAACTTGACCATTGATCGAGGAGGGACATGTGGATCACAAATAAGAACTTTGTTAATTCAGGGTGAACATGATTTAGTGTTGTAAGGAATTCTGGGGGCTCGAAGGCCGTAGTCCATCTCAGTCGCTCATCGAAGGAGGACACATGGCATAAGATATGGAGATCTGTAGGTATAACACTCTAGGGAGGTTAAGTTAAGTATGAGATGAGAACTCCCAAAGGGCCGGGCGCCAGATTTTATCTAATCCCTTGATCTCAATAGATACTTGGAAACAATCTGCTGAGTCCGGAGGCTCGGTACTCCAGAGTGAAAAAGGTACAGAGGTTTGGGGAATATTGGAGTCCCGAAGGCCAGAGAAAATATCTTCCATTGATTATAGTGGACTTGAGAACTTGATTATAGTGGATAGATCTCAGAGTCTGGAGACTTGGAACTCCAAAATATTGGTGGTGAGTTGTGACAGTCGAAGCTCCTGAAGTTTGGAAAAACAGAGAAGATCCTAGCTGTTGGAGGCTGGGTGATCGTGAACCATTGATCCTTGTGTTGCATGTGTTCATAGGTCCGGTGCTCCAACTGAACAGTGGAGTAGATATTCAACAAATTTCGAAGCTCAAAACTACGAATCTCGTGTCAACCATTGATCTAATAGGGGAACAAGAGTCGTCCGATCTACTTCAAAGTTTGGTTCTCCAGGAGAGTGGTGTGTTGGAATGGGAAGACCTACCAAATCCCAGAGTCCCAAAGAGATATTAGCCGTTAGAGGTTGAGAAGCTGTGGATATTTGGGTCTCTGCTTCTCTAAATAGTTCAATGGTCTGTTGTTCAACTGATTTGTTTGATTATGCAGTCAGGACTCCCGAATCTCGGAGTCTCAAAGGTCTATATGAATCGTGGATCACGACATGCATCTTGACTTGTTTATCCCCTCCATTACATCGATATTTCACTTATTCGGTTGTTTGAAGGTTTTAGAAAGTGTTGGAGGAAAATCTCCTGGAGTCGGAAGATCCAGAGTCCTAAATTTGCGTCTGGTCACTGCGCAGGGTCACATGAGGGTTTTTGTCAGAGGAAAAGGGGCTAGGGGCCCAATTCTCAATTTTATGTGGTTTTGAAGGTAAAGGGGCCTAAAGGAAAGGGGCTCGTGGATTTTTTGGGAACCTTACTAAAGAAATAAAAGGACCCATGTTTGATTTTGGGAGATCAACAGGGCCCAAAGAGACAATTTGACTCCCAATTGTGAATGATGCTAGATCGGGAGGTTGCGCAGACCCCCGAGAGAGGGTGGGGTCTGCATCAAGTGGTATAAGAGCATGGTTTCTATTTGTGGACAAAAATCAAGGGAGAAGACAAAGTGATGATGATTTGTGAAGATCTATTTGCAAGTGTGCAATAGACAATAGAAAATCATGAGGGTTGTAGGAGAAATCCATTGGTGTTCTCAGTTGCAGAGCGAGAGAAGAATACAACCAAGTGGGATGAAGAAAAGAACCAGTAGTGTTCTTAATGAAAATAAGGATATGGATACTGAAGGCCATAAGAAAAAATCTCAAGGAGGCTGCCATCAGGTGATAAAAGAATATAGGGACAAAGAGCTCAAGGATATCCGAGAGGAGATCGACAAGTTGATGCTGAAGATGAAAAAAGAAGGAAGAGGAAGCTAGAGGTATGAGTGGCCCTTGAATAATAAGGCAAGGTGGCCTAACTAATAGTAGGTTTCCAAGAGGAAACAACATAATTTGAGAAGGTGGCTGAGGCATGCTGAAAACCTCAGTAATACTGAGGAGGAAGTGGTTTACATTTGTGAACCATATGTTGGAAGGAACCTTAGTGATGAGGAGGAGAGATTGGGAGAATATCTCACACAATGCCAGGAGGGAAGGACATAAATTTTATCTTTCTAGGTGGGAAAATAAGAGAAGATGAGACTGTCTGAAAGTCTCATGAACCCAGAGGAGAGTTTGGATCAACAAGGAGTGTTGACAGAGGAGGATCAAAGGTGCATTATGATCATTAGAGGAATCAAAATATTCCTTCCAAGCAACCCAGTCGAGGCCAGTGCACCTGTTGAAGGTGCAACATAAGGAGGAAAACCAAATGAGACTGCCAAGGAGGAGAAGGAACAAAAATTGACATCTTCCCGAGAGACGAAAGAGGAGCATACGAACAAGATGCTCACTCAATGGGGGCAAGAGTTAAATTTGTTGGAGGATTGGTTGAGAAATCCATCGACAAAAAAATAATGCTAGGAGGATGTAGTCGTGAAGAGTGAAGAAGAATTCCAGCCCGAGGAGCAGCTGGAAAACGCTAAATATGTGTCAGCGCAGGGAGATGACAACATAGCAGAGAGACTGGTAGAAGTTGATCTGTCAAAGGGGATAATTGAGCAACAACTCAACGACATTGCTATATAAATGAAATCTGCGATGGAGTGGAAAGTTAATTCCATAAGAGAAGAGAACAACATGGGATATTAGATTGATCTTCCCTTTGATTTGTGTGAGGGAGTGGAAGCCCTGTGAGAAAGGGTAATTTCACGGAGCCAATGCATCGAACAAGTTAAGTTGGAATTGGATGAAGAAGAGGAGTTGCAGCCGAGCAGACTGCAAAGGGGGAGCCAACCCATAGACCAGTTGGATGAGGAGATCAAATATTTTGGGAGGATGATTTTAGAATCAATGTAGGAGATAGCCAACAATAGAGAGGTTGATCAAGGGAGAGTCTGAAACAACATGACAAAAACAACAACAACAAAGCATAGGAGCAAATGGACAACTCCAATTTCAGATTTGGGATCCTGGAGGATCTCAACCTCAGCGGAAGGGGAGCCATGAGCATGAGCTCATGATTTTTCTAGCGCAAGAGTATGATGTAGGAGCATCACTCAAATTCAGCAACACGTCAGGTACAATGCATCTGCACACTTGGAAGAACGAGTTCCAAGGGAAGAGAGGTGCCATCCCTCTCATTTTGAACTTGATTAAATTTTTTTAAATGCAATTCAATGTAATTTAATGTTTGAAGGCTCAAGGAAATCTGAGCCACTGTCTTTGCACAGACGATTTATTGTAATATGTAGTGTCACCTTTAATGGATAAAAATAGGTATATCTAGATCCAATTCGGACTAGATGGCCATTGATTTGAAATTAATGTGAGTAGTTAGCTAGAGGGAAGGCTCGAGAGCCCTTCTTTTTGTAAAATATATTTGTATCAAATTTAGTCAGTTAGTGTTAGAGTCAACTAGAGAGTTAGTGGTAGTTGAATAAAGGAGAAGAGAAGTGATGAAGGGTACGTTGTAGTACAACCTTTGTAAACATTGTATATAATAATTTAGATTAATATAAAATCCATTTTTCCTGCACATGATTTCTTGGGTGTTGTTATATTTGTTTCCTGCATGAATATGGATGTTTTACTCTATGGTTTTAGATGCATGTATGTATTCCGTTTGTAGGAATTAAGCATAATTATATGCCTATAGTTTCTGAGTGTTTTGGGCTCTCATGAACGTGGAAGGAGTGCACCTTAGATTTTCTATAGGAATCTAAAAGGACAATGAAAGGAGTGCACGAGAACTCGTCCTAGAGTTCTGTGAGGAGCGTGCCAAGTGGGCACACCAAAACTATTTTCAAACTCAGAAGGGAAATTTTTCCCAGGAGAATTCACCAGAGTTGATAAACACTTTGAAGAGAACATACCAGAGTTACTGAATACTCTGAGGGATATGCAAGGAGTGCACGAGCAGATGCAAGGAGTGCGTAGGGATATTTTTAAAAAATATCTAATTCTGAAATTATTCAGAGGTTCAAGGGACACAAGGAGTGCGCCAAAGGGTCGAGTGTTTTCAAGTCAAAGAAAGATCAGGAGGGAGTGCATGAGTGCTGAGAGGGAACAAGAAATTGATAAAAATTCAAAGGGTTGAGACTCCTTTGAATTCCGAGCAACTACAAAGCTCATGAGAGATAGCACTAGTATATGCAAGGCCCTGCAAGGAGTGCAATAGTCTAGAAAATTCCAAGTTCCAGACTATTGCGAAGCTTAAGAAGCCACATGTGAACTTGTTTCAAGTTCCAAGATCAAGAAGTTCATCTCAAGCAGAGGCCAAGAAGATAGCCATGCGGGAGAAGCATAGAAGGTTAAGCCTTTGAAAATTTGAGAAAATCCTTCATCGTAAGGAAAGCGAAGCCAATACAGAAGAGGGAACTACAACAATCGTCAGATCTTCTATTGGAAGTGACCTGGACCATCAGATAGGAGTCAAGGTAGAAGAGGAGTGTGCAGAGGAGAGGGACCGACCAACCGTCAGATATAGGCACAAGGATCGACCAACCATCAGATCCAGGTAAGCTGCCTGAATGTTAAGCCCTGGAATTCTTTGGACTTCGTAATTCGACCATTCTTATGTCCCGAAGTCCTAAGGGAATCGTGACCATCAAATTGAGAGGACACATGTCAACATATCGTAGTTCAGAGGTCCATCACTTTAGAGGAAGTGAGGAGTGGATGAAAAAGGTTGAAAGTCTCCCAAATCTACGAAGAGCAGAGCGAATCCTAGCCATTTCTAGGGAGGACACATGTCAACAGATTTGGCGTGGTTCAAAGGTATAGCTCTCCGAAGGATCTTGGTCGAGAAAGCATTTAGGTTCCTAAAGTTCTGGGGAGCCGAAGTGGATCTGTGGAATCCATCAGTAAGTACATGCATCAGAAGATATCGTGGTCCATATGTCTAGCACTCCAGAGGAATTAGATTGAGGTGAGTCAATAAGTCTCGAAGGGATGGAGTCCCATAGTAAATATCGATCATTGATCAAGGATGGACATGTAGAACACATATCTGAAATCTGTTAGTTCGAGGTTCAGGGTGAACATAATTTAGTTTTGTAAGGACTCCTGAGGGCCCAAAGACCGGAGTCCATCTCAACGATCCGACAAAGGAGGACACGTGGAAACATATATGGATATCCAAAGGTATATCACTCTCGAGGGGTTAAGTTAAGTATGAGCTGAGAAATATTGAAGGGCTAGAGCCGGAGTTGATCTCAGCCCTCGATCACAATAGATATGTGGCAACATTCCGCTGAGTCCGGAGGCCTGATACTCTGGAGGGAATAGGGTGCAGAGGTGTGGGGACTCCTAGAGTCTCGAAGGCCGAAGAAAATGTCCGCCATTGGTTATAGTGGACGTGTGGCGACATATCTTCGAGTCCAGAGACTTGGAACTATGGAATATTGGTGGTGATTTGTGACAACCGGAGCTCTCGAAGTTCGAAGAAGAAGAGAAGATCCTAGCCATTGGAGGCTGGGTGATAATGAACCATTGATCCTTGTGTTGCATGTGTTCTCCATTCCAGTGCTTCGGTGGAACAGTGGATTAGATATTCAAGAACTCCCGAAGCCCAGAACTACAATGCTCGTGTCAACTGCTGATATGATAGGGGAATGAGAGCCGTCCAATATACTTCAAAGTTTGAATCTCTGGTAGAGTGGTGTGTTGGAAGGAGCAAACTTTCCAAATCCTAGAGTTGTGAAGAGATATCAACCATTGGAGGTTGAGAAGCTGTGGATCATTGGATCTGTGCGCCTCTAAATAGTTCACCGGTCCAATGTTCAACTGATTTGTTTGATTGTGAGGTCAAGACTCCCGAAGCCCAGAGTCCCGAAGGTCTATATGAACTGTGGATCATGACATGCATCCTGAGCTGTCGATCCCCTCCGTTGCATCGATCTTTCATGTATTAGGCTATTCTGAGGTTTTATAAAGTGGTTGAGGAAAATCTCCCAGAGCTCGGAGATCCAGAGTCCCGAATTTTCACCTATTGGCTAGTGCTTGGTCACTGCCCAGGGTCATATGAGGGTTTTCGTCAGAGGAAAAGGGGACATGGGACTGATTATATATTTTATGTGGTTTTGAAGGTAAAGGGTCCTAGAGGGAAGGCACCCACGGGTTTTTGGGGGACCTGCCTAAAGAGATAAAAGGACCTGTGTTTGATTTTGGGGGCTTAGCAGGGCCCAAAGAGTCAATTCATCTCCTGATTTTGAAAGATCCTACACTGGGAGGTCGCGCGGACCCCTGGGAGAGGGTGGGGTATGCATCACATGGTATTCCTATTGAGGGTGAGCCAAGAAAATGGTTAATCAACCCTTCATTCAAAATATGATTCTCATAGAGGGTGGGCATGGGTAAGGAGAAAATGGCCCTTCCTATAGAATAATATTCTCAACAAAAAAGGGTCCCAGGGAAGGATTATTCAACCCTTCCTCTAGCTTACTATTTCTAGCAAGGAAGAGTCCAAGGAAGGGTTGGTCATCCCTTAATCCACATTATTACTATCATTTAAGGGAGGAATGGGTTTTATGCTTCCTCAAACATAATATTTCCATAGAGAATAGTATTCTTGTAGAGGTGTAGCCCAGGTAATGGTTGACTATCCCTTCATACATCATAGCATTCCCATTTAGGGTGATCTAGTGAAAGGTTCAGTCAACCCTTCCTTTAGAATGAAATTTTTGTAGAGGGGGATCCCATATAAGGGATGGTAAACCCTTCCTCTAGAATAATATTCTCATTTAAGGGGGTCCCGTGGAATGTGATATCAATCCTTCCTTTATCATAGAATTATAATCAAGGGTGATCCTACTGAAATGATGGTAAAACCTTCATATAGAGTAATATTCTTAGTGAAGGCGAGGCTTAGATAAGGGGCAACTAATCCTTCATGAAGAATATAATTCTCATCAAGGGTGAGAGTGGGTAAGGGTCCTTTGCACATTCATTTAGAATAGTATTATAGTCAAAGGGGGTTTGGGGAAGGATTAATTGATCCTTTATCCACCATAGAATTATTTTCAAGGGGGATCTTAGAGAAGGGTTTACCAATTATTCCTTTGGCATTGAATTATCTTCAAGTAGGATCTTGAAGAAGGGTCTATCAACCCTTCCTCGAACATTGTATTCTAGTCGATGATGAAATTGAGGAAGGGTTATCCAATCATTACTCCACATTTGTATTTTCGATGAAGGGGGGAATTTTGAAAGGGTTTAATGAGACTTACTTATAGGGAGGATATTGAGGAAGGGTTGGCTGACTCTTCCTATAACATAGTATTCCCATCAAGCATAGTATTCTCATAGAGGGGTTATCCAAGGAAGGGTTGTTTGAACTATTTTATGGTATAATATTCTCATTGAGAAAGATTCATTGGAATGGTTGATTGACCTTTTATCTAGCATAGTGTTTTTATTGAGGGACAACCCTAGAAATGGTTAGCTATCCCTTCATCCATCATATTATTATCAATGATCTTTTTCCTTAGAAGTTTTATTTTTTCCAACATGGTATTCATGTCAAGGGGCATCCTGATGAAAGGTTGGTTGATCCTTCCTTCATAAAAGTATTCTAGTCGAAGGGGTATGCAATATTAGCATTAAGAAGGATCCCAGGGAAGGGTCATATAAACCTTCCTCTTTCATATAATTCCTATCGAGTGGTACCCTAGGGAATGGTTAGTTGGCTATTCCTTTAACATAGTATTCTCACTGAATTGTGTCTTAGGAAAGGGTTAGTTGACATCTAGAATCCTCATAGAGGGGTTCCTTAGGGAGAAGTCATCTGATCCATCCTATAACACAAAATTCTCATAGAGGGGGTCCTAGAAAAGGGTTGGATGACACTTATGCAACCATATATTTCTTGTAGAGGTATTTCCTAGGGAGTGATAGGCCAAAGCATTCTTCCTATCTAGAATTGTTGTAAAAGGGTATCCTAGAAAAGGGTCAGATGACCCTTCCTATAGAATAAAATTCCCATCAAGGATGAGACATGGAAAGGGTCAATTGAACCTTCCTCTAACATATAATTATCATGGAGGGAGAGCCCGACAAAGAGCTAGTCGACCTTTCCTCAAGCACAATATTCTCATTGAGGAGGAATTTGGTAAAGGTTTAGCTATACTTTCCTCATGAATAGTATTATTGTCGAAGATGAACTTAAGTAAGGGTTGAAGGGCCCTTCCTCTAGCATAGTATTCTCATTAAGGGGGAACTTGGGGAAAGATTGGTTGACCTTTCCTAGAGAAAAGTATTCTTGTTAAGGGGGAGCCTTGGTGAAGGATGACCAATTGTTTCTTGAGCATAGTATTATTATCAAGGAAGATCTTGGGGAAGGGTTGATTGACCCTTCCTTGAGAAATGTATTAGTGTCATAGAGGTTTATGTGGAAGCATTTATCAAACATTTCTAAAGAATAAAATTAGTGTAGACTGACCCTTTCTTGAGCATAGTATTCTCATCAATACAAATCCCAAGGAAATATCAACTAAATTTTATTGAAGTATAGTATTCTCATGTAAAGGGACCACGAGGAACTATAAAATGACCTTTTCTAGAGCTTAGTATTGTTTTCAAGGTGGAATCTGGGGAATTTTTAGTCAATCCTTCCACAAGCATAGTTTTTCATCTCATTTTATCACCTAGGAAAGGTTTCTTGACCCTTTCATAAGTATATCATTCTCTTCTATAAGATCCATGGGGAAGTATTAGTTGAACATTATTTAAGAATATTATCAATGTCTATTTTTTCTAAGTTTAAGAGTACGTTTCCCCTCTTCTAGACTAGTTTTCCCATTGAGGGTAGACTGGGTAAGGGTTGGATTACCCTTTCTGGAGCAAAATACTTTCATTGATAGGGAGACCAAACAAGGGACGATCAACCATTTCTTGGGCATGGTATATTCATTTATCAATTTATCAAATTTTCAATTCTAACTTATCAATATTTCAATTCTAATTTATCAATATTTCAATTCTAAATTTTCAATTGTATCCTATTCCTTTTACCTCCTTTTTTTAAATAGTTTCTCTCTTATTCATTTTTAGCAAATTTCTCTTTCACTCTTATTAATAGTTTTTTTTTTCCATTTCCTTCTTATTTTTTCTCTCTCATTCATTTTTATTCTCATATATTTATTTAGTTATTTCCTCATCCATTCCTTCTTATTTTCTCATTTTTAATTTTCAAATTCCTCTCCTTTTTCTTTTTCCTCTTCATTTCTTTTTTATCAATTTCCTTTCTTACTCTTGTATACAAATTTTCTCTTTCAGTCTTAACATAAACTTCATATTCCACATCTTTTCTCTCTTGTTCGTCTTAGCAATTTCCTCTTTCATTCATTTGGTTTTTTCCAATATTGTTTAGCAATTTCTTCTTCCATTCCATTTTCATTTTCCATTATTATTTATCAATTTCCTCTCCTATTCCCTTTTTCCTTTCCTTTTATTTTTTTAGAAATTTCCTTTCTTATTCTTGTTTAGAAATTTCCTCTTTTATTCTTAATAGAAGCTTTATATTCCACTTATTTTTTCTCTTTTCAGTCTTCCAATATACTAATAAATTTTCTTTCTCATTCATTTTTATTTTTCTATTTATTGCTTATCAGTTTCATCTTTCATTCCTTTTTCTTTTCCTATTCTTATTTATCAATTTTATTTGTTATTCCTTTTTTTTTAATTTTTATCTCCCTAACATTTTTATAAATTTCCTCTCTTATTTTTGTTTAGCAATTTTCTCTTTTATTTTTAGTAGAAACATCATATTTCACTTGTTTTTCTTTTTTTCCTCTTCTAATGTTATTATCAATTTTCTCTCTTTCATTTTTATTTTTACATTATTGCTTAGGAATTCCTTTTTCTAATTTTACTCGACATTTTTTCTTTCCATTCTTAGAAAGTTTCCAATCCACTCTTTCTTCTTCTTTCATTATTTTCTAGCAATTTCCTCTTCCATTCCTTTTCCAAATTTCCTCTTCTATTCCTTTTTTCTCTCGATCTTGTTTTATTTTCTATTAAAATGATGCATATCTTTATAGAGATAAAACTGTTTACCTTTTTTCATTCCTCATTTAGAAACCTCTCTTCCGTTTCTCAATTCCATTAGTACACTTTCTTTTCTAAGGAACTCTCACTTAGTGTTCTCTCCTTTAAGTTACTCGAAGGAAATATTTGTATATGGATGAAAATAAATGGGAATATATAGAACATAAAAGATGGTATTGCAAATGGATGCAAAAAATTAATTTCATCATTTTACTCTATTCACCTGTTCTACAATCCATTGTAGAAATAGATGGACACCATCATCCTTATGTTCTTTAGTGTCTTTTGGGACACACACATTAAAATAAGTGATATATAGTTGTCATCTTTGAGATATTTGAGATATTTTTTGTAGTGATATTATTTTCACTAATATTTCTCTAGTTATATTTTTTTGTTTTAACTTTACATATCATGCTTTGATAAGTACAATGTTGAATTGCATTGTATGAAGCTTAATTAAATAAAATAAATATAATATATAAATTGGATACTCTAATATTCAGTAGGACCCATTCCATTACTTTATAATTCTTCTAACATTGTATCTATACTTTTCTCCATTTATTTTATGTAATGTCGACTTGTTCAATATAATACGTATGTTTTCATACTGTAGAAATAGTAGTATGTTTATTGATCAAATTTAATGATGTATCAACTTAAATTTTGAAGATTGTGGATATGTATATATCATTTCAATTTTATTTTACTTCTTTTTCAATTTTTAAAAGACACAAAATATTTTTAATAGGGTCATGTTGGAATATTGAGGGGGTGAATCGGTATGAACACTTTTACCATTTTTAACCACAATATATAAACTTCAACTTAATCAACAATATATCATCTATGATCGCATCCACTATATCATGAAAATATAAACATAAGCAACATCACATCAACAACATCACATCAAATACATAGTACACTAGAATTTACTTGGAAACTCAAATGAGAGAAAACCACATAATGTTTTCTTATATATTGTCAAGAATACATTCATTGAAAGCACCGAATTCCCAATTCTCCAGCTTCAACTGGAAGGAGGTTACGACCCCCTATTTACAGGCTCCAACTTGAAGGAGGTTACGACCCCCTATTTACAGGCTCCAACTTGAAGGAACCTACAACTCCTTGAATTCTTTGGCTCCAACCAGAAGGAGGCTACAACTCATTGATTCTTAGGATCCAATGTAAAGGAAGCTCCAACTCCCTAATTTCTCCATATCCAACCAAAAAGAGGCTACAACCCCCTTTCCTTGCTCCGTCCCGCTTCCCTATAATATAAGTGTAGACTAACTTTTACTACCACAATCACTGGTACTCTCACTTCGACTATCACTGTCACATCAACCTGTAACCTGTCAACCTGTCACTGTATTCAACCTATCATTGTCACCAACTTGTCACTGTCACCAACCTGTAACTATCAACATGTCACATCAACCTATCACTATCAACCTGTCACTATATTCAACATGTCACATCAACTTGTCACTGCCAACTTGTCATCGTAAACCTATCACATCAACATGTCACTGTCAACCTATCACATCAACCTGTCACATCAACCTGTCACATTAACCTGACACTATCATTGATACTCAACATCGACGAAACCAGATCCACGATCACCAAGAACACCTCTCAAACAGATGATTAAGCATCACCAACATATGCCTCTACCAAGCATGTATCAACATCACCAACATATGCTTCTACCAAGAATATACCAAGATCACCAACATACCATCACAAGATATGTGTCTCAATCATGTACCAAAACATCAATGTTATGCAACCAACCATATACTTCAAGCATATGCCAAACCATGTTCCATGTATCAACCATGTACATCAACACCTATACGATACCATGTACCAATCCTATACCATACCATGTATCAACCATGTACACCAACCTGTACCATACCATGCATAAACCATGTACCATGTATCAATCATGTACATCAACCATGTACATCAACACCTATACCATACCATGTATCAACCATGTACCATATCAAGTACATCAACCATGTACTATACCAAGTATATAAACCATGTATCATCTCATGCCTCAACCATGTACCATATCATAAGATATCATCAATTAAGTGCCTCAAGCATAACCAAGATAATCACAATACCAAGATACCAATATAGCCAAGATGTGTTATTAATCAATGTACCATAACATCACTAAGGTGTACCTAAAAATTTACCAACATAACCAAGACATGAACCTCATACATGTACCAAGAATATGCCTCACACCATGCACCAAATATGTTCCTCAAACATATACCATTTCCTCAACACGATACCAAAGACAATTCCATCAACATGTAACCAATATGTACTTCAAACCATGTGCCTCAAGCATCTGCCAACATCCATAAACTATGTACCAAGAGATATAATCAAACATGTTCCATATCACTCATATACCATACAAAAAACCATATTCCAAGTATCCAAGATGTGTCTATAACTATGTATCATACCATCACCAAGGTGTACCATGAAAAACCACTACCATGACATGCCTCAGGCATGTACCATAACAACATATGAATAAGCCTCTAAAATAACACATAAGCACACCTCTGATATTCAAGACACCCTGCTGTATCAGATAAAAAATGAGTAAACCAACTTGGGAATCAACAAACTGGTACAAGAATCATTTCTCAACCTTTCACGAGCCTTTTCACAAATCCACGACTTGCTCCTCTACTACCCATAGATATTCTCTCTTTCCTCCACCAGAGCTTGCGTACATTCGCACCCTGCTGACTTGTAACTCACAGATACCTCAGAAACTAAGGTTACGCACATTTGATGCAACTTCGATACTTTCACCTTCGACCTTCCTTTGCAACCTCAAACTTGCTATCTCAAATTAGATCTCATATTTTCCAATAAAAAGATAAACCATATCACTTATCCACTTAGAGATATTAAATAGAATGTGTGTCTCAATGCACTTATGATATATTTCTTGAGGTGTATTTATAATTTTTCATAGTAACTTCTCTTCTTATTTTAGGGGTTTCTTGTTACAATCACTTTACCCTTTCATTATTGACTTGTAACCAAATAGGGTCTTCTTACCCAGTCTTCGGGGCTTCGAATTTCATGAGGCCATAAATCCTAAACCTTGAGGAACCACATGGTGTAACACCTATCAAAAGAAACAAAATGATGAGGAATATCCATCCATGAGTGGGTTACTGAAATTTACACTGTCCTTCATGTCCTTAAACTTAAAACAACTTATGGCTTCATGACCACACCTATGGGTTGCTTGTAGACTTCTTCAGAGCGTCTTTCCATGAGGGACATGATTAGAGCTATGCCATAGGAGGACCACTTTGGAGACTTCTCCAAATACACCCATCACATTTATTGACATCAACCACTCTTGTTGACATCACTGAAAAATAACTCACCATTGATGTCGATTGCAACTCTCGGGTATATCGAACGCTCTAAGGGTTGACATCTATTATCTCATCTAATAAATCAATTGAGATTTTTCATTTTAGGTGATAGGATGTCTTTTAAAAAGGGTTCTTTTTAATTTTTTTTTCTTTTAAAGATAATTTCTCAAAGCTTTACACATGTAATAAAGTTTAAATAAACTTTTGTTTAGTTTTTATTTGATATAATTCAAATCTTAGGTTTCAGTGGCTTAGGTGAACATTTCGATTGTTCATTAGCCACCGAAAGCCTTGGCTCTCGGTAGATTAAACAAAGGAATTCAAGGCTATTTTATCCACCAAAATCGCATAAGCAGGGAATGAGTCATCACGTCCTTTCACACATTTCAACCGTCGGGTTCGAAGTTTTATAATTGCAATAAGTCGCCGAAAAGACAGGAGAACGAACCGTTCACGACTAGAAGCTGATCTCTGTATGATATAAGCGAATATTTTCAGATCACTATATTATCAAGCCATATGCTTACGTACCCTCCATCATTACAGTTATCGACTATGACTGCTGCAAATCACCAACCGTTCTGCCGCATCCCTTGTAATCAGTGCCACATTCTAAAGCTCACCTCAGCTTTCTCATTTCTGTCACAGCCGAGCCAACTCTCCCTAACTCTACGCTGTGCAACTCTCCCCCAAAATCTATTCCTTCGATCACAAGTGTGCAGAAGAATTGTGGAAAATGAAGAAAGGAGCGTCAACCCTGAGGAAAGAGCTCGACGACATCAGTTACTTGGAATTTCACCTGTAGGTATGTCAACTATTCAGGGATGCAGGGTGTTATAATTTTTGCAAAAAATTACAAAGTTATCATCAGCAGGTGGCAGAGGCATTTGCCCTAAATTTCGATGGAAAGAAAGCAATCATAGGTCGGGATGAATTCGAGATAGATGAATCCCTCATAGCTGAAGTGACAGAGCTTCCCAGGACTGGTGAAAAATGGTTTAAAACTACTATCACTAAGAATGTTGAATTTCGGTCTTATTTGAAACCAGAACATAGGGGTTTGATATGGAAGAAAGACATTCCTGTGTCTTTCCTTGAAGAGAAATGGCAATAGTTACTAAAATCCATAATGGTTTATATAACTTGTGAAGGGCGATATAACCGAGTGATGATTTACCATTTTAAACTCATAAATAATTTAACTGGTAGAAACCCACTCAATCTGCCCTATTTTCTCCACAGAAGTTTATCCAAAATGGCTCATCAAGTCAAGGCCAAGACCAATAAAGTTGCAAGTAGATTATCCCACAACAGTTTGATTAAACTTTTGGTTTGTGAGCCATTGCAAAGGAGAGGCAAATAGTGGAATTACTTCTTGTTCTAGAATGATTTCCAGACTGAGGTTCAGCCAGAATGTTAAGAACCAAACATCAATATAGCATATAAAAACCTCAGGAAAAGTGCTCAATGCCTTGAAAAAGAGATAATTTCAGATAATAAGCCTCTTCGAGGGGGCAACCTCCTTTTACCCCACTTAAATGTTCAAGTACAAGATGATTCAAAATGAAAATGTCTGCTTGGTATATATAGGAGACTAGGAGGTATA
>ML791973.1:253200-300088 GCA_009831015.1 Picea engelmannii | reverse complement strand
ACATTACTAATCTAAATTACAACTAATGGCCTAAAGCCGACATAAATAAAATAGCATTACTAATCTAATATGCCCCAATTAAGGGGTAATGAGTCAATATTAGGGCTTAACACAAAAGGTAAAAAGAGTCCTCATTCCAAGAAGTCTTCTACTCCTAGAAGTGGAAAGAGGAGGAGGAGAGCTATCTCTCTAGCTCTATTTAATCAACCCTCTCCTTCCTATAAGCTTGACAAAACTAAGAAGAAATAAATTTCAACAGTGAAAAAGAAAAGGCCAAAGAATGCCTAGTAAAAAAAAACATTCTTAATCTTCCTTACACAGACTCGGAGGATGAAGAGCACCATATTGAAATAGGGAACGAGGATTCAGTTACCAAAGGGCGTGAACATTCTATTTTTGTGGATATATACACAACAAGTTATGAATACCTTCCATCACCTACACCTCAAGAAGAACAAGAACCAAAAATTGCAGATGCCTCATCTAGCAAATGAGTGAAGCAGAGTAAATCAAAGGAAATCAAGAAGCTTAAGACGAAGTTAACCGAGCAAGAAGTGCTAGAAAGGGTAATCAAAACCAAGTATGAAACCTTGTCAAAGAACTTTGCAGAAAAGAACTCATCCTTGGAAAGATTAGCCCATGAAAGCATAAAGGAGAAGAAAAAGAAGGACAAGATTGTAAAACTACAACAACTTATGGAGAGTAGCTCAGGGCTTGAAGAAAAATGTCAGGGCTTTGAGGAAACAAACTATGTCTTCAAAACACCAGGTTCAGACACATGTTTCTCTTGAGACCCTAGCAGTAGTGGTAGTTCAGTGCAATGAACCAGAGGCAACTAGTAACCCTACAATCTTTGAGAAAGATGCATAAGCCTAAAAAGATCAGTCCTAAGGCGTTTTTGAGCTAAGACAAAGGGTATTTTTGAAATTTTGATAATCTCAGGTTTCGGTGGCTTAGGAGAATATATCGATTTTTCATTAGCCACCAAAAGTAGAGCTTTCAGTAGCTAATTGGTCCGAATTCTATCTACTCTAGCTACCGAAAGCACTGATAAGACATAAAGTTAATGTTTTTGCACAGGTCCAATTTTTCCTTGTCCAAAAGCCTCAGAAATGGTTTCAATCAATGGAATATACTTAATGACATCCTTATCAAGAGTTTGTTTTGGTTTTGGAGGTGCTCTATAAGACAGAAAGGTAAAACATGGATAGTTATTTTCAAGGATATGAAGTTGTTTGACTGTCAACAAGTGTCATGTTCGACTCCTCCCATATCACATGAGATACGCCAGCCTCGGAAGGCTCACTACACCTGCCAAAGAATCTGAAGAACATAGAGATCATTTGATAATTTGAATTGACCTAGTTTATATGATCTTTGCCTATTTTCTTGGGCCAATTATTGATTTTCTATTTTAGGCAAAATTCGAGCCAGTAATCTAGGATCTTGAAATTGTTTGTAAAGGGATATAAAGCCCAAAAAAATTGATGAATAAAAGGTTCAACTTTGAGTTCTAGACTCTACTATTATTGTGATAAATACACTTTCTTTAATATCTTTAGCATGCAAGCTTCTTTCATTGTTATTGTCAAACTCTCTTTTCATTCCTATTCTATGCCTATTAGTTGAAATCATTTCTTTATCTCTATTTAAATGTCCTATGGTAACTGTCATCTGTCCTTTGATTATTAAACAAGAATCATAAGAATCCACTGCTAGTTTGTTGACCCATCATATATATTGTGTATGTATGTTCTGTTGGACAACTGAGAGGTGGGGGGTGAATCAGTTGTTACCGTGCTTAAACAATAATGCTTCTTTTAAAATATTTACAAGGCACTCAATGATGATCACATTAATGTAGGGAAATAAACAATGGCACATTCAACATCAATCACATATATGAGAAACGCAGAGATAGATATTTCCCGAGGAAACCCATATAAGGTAAAAACCTCTTCTTCTTTATATGATAAGTATTATTTACATTCTTTACATTATCATACATATGAGCACCAACTCATTGTGAGGCTACAACCTCTGTTTTTGCAAGCTACAACTTGCTGAGAGCACCAACTCTCTGTTTTTCTCTAGCACCCACTAGAAGGAAGCACCAACTCCCTGGTTTCTCTAGAACCCACTAGAAGGAAGCACCTACTCCCTCGTTTCTCTAGCACCAACTAGAAGGAAGCTACAACTCCCTATGCTCAAGTACCCACTTGAACCTCTGAGGACACCAGTCCTCCGTAGCACCTCCCTTCCACCCTAGTTTATGAATATGAAATACTGAAACCTATTACAGTGATATAGTGTTCAATAACAACTTACCAGTCTCATCACTGTTGTGTAGGATATTACTACTCACACTTCCTCAGTGTCTTCCAGCATGCATCCACTGCCCATTTTGTTCTTCTGCCTTTTATGATTTGTGTGTAATTCAAATTCAATGCACCTTTTGTTTCCTCTCCATTTCAGCTACCGCACCACCCATTTTCTTCCTCACACACGCATTACTTCACCTTCGCAACAACAACCTCATCACTTCTTTGTGCCGTGTACTTATAGCTTATGTTCACCTTGTGCATGCAATGTACCCAATGCCTCTGCCTGCTCACACCATGTTCATCTCCTCCACATCTCGAATGCTCTATATGATCATCATGGTAACCCTTTAGCTTCTCTGGTGGTTTGCCCACACATTTATCATCACTGGATGTCATGCTGAGATTCCTCAGCCTCTCTGGAAGTCAAGACTTTTCGTCTTCTCTGGCATAGTCAAGATTATACTTTCTGCTTCAATTACAAACTTCAATTCCCATTCACTTGTCAGTTGCCTCCACGGACTGTCTTTGTTCTACTAGTTGATCTCTTGAGACTCTTCACCTCCTTTGTCAATCACCTCGAAGTGTCTTCGAGTCCTCTGGTAGAACTCATCACTGGTTTCTGGTAGGTTCACTGTGTCGTGCAAAAGTAGCCCTCCGATCTCCTTCAGTTTCATCTGCACCATTGAATGATCTTCATAAGCTTGCCTTTATTTCGTATTTCATCATTTCGGCTTTCCTGTGGCCAAGTGTCTCACCAGTCCATGTCGCGATCTCCAAAAACTCTGAAACAGATCTTTTCTGCGCTAGCTCCTTCCTTTATATGACCATGTCCATGACCAAATGCTTGTTCATAACATGTTTTTCGCGATTTCGCATTTTCATTAATCCCGTTGTGAAGTTTCTCGACTTTTCAAGTCGCGATCCCCGAAACGCCGAAAAGGAGTTTGTCTCCATGTCCTCTTCTCTTCAGCTCTTCGATGGTGTGATCACTGGCTGAGACCACTGGCCTAAAGTATTTCACAATTTCATGTTTCGGCATTTCAAAACTCCTGTGGTTATGTTTATTGCCTCTCCAAGTCGCGATTCACGAAACTCTGAAATGGAATCAGATCAACGGTCCAGATCGCACCTTGATCTGACGACTACGATTAGGTCACGATTTAGCATATCATGATTTCATCATTCCCATGGTGAATGTTATTTTACATCTCCAACTAGCGATCTGTGAAACTCCGAAATGGAGTTGGATTGACGGTCCATATCGCCACCTTGATCTGATGACTACAAATAAATCACGATTTCGCATATCGCAATTTCGGCATTCTTGTGGTGAATGTTCTTTTAGATCTCCAACTCCTGATCCATGAAACTCTGAAATGGAGTCAGATTGATGGTCCAGATCACCACCTTGATCTGATGACTGAGATGATTTCATGATTTCTCATATTGCAATTTCGAGAGGTGAGAGGTTGGAGCATTTCCAAACTTTGACTTTCCAGTAAGCGAAATGCTAATCTGTGTCCACGTGTCCTGCCTGAAGATGGATGGATTTTGTGAGCCCGCTGCTCCTTGCACTTTAAAGAACATGCAGGTTCTTCCTGATCCAATGATGGTTGAAACTTATTCTCAGATCTGACGCCTAAGATCTGTCCTCCTCTTCTGCGCATTTTTCTTGTCTACAATCAGATCTGACAGTCCTCCTTCTTTCGGAAATTTAAATGGGATCCAACGATCACTAACGCTTCTCCTCCCAAGCTTAGGCACTGCGATCGACTCTGCGCTAATTACTCCTGAGCTTACTTTGTTCCTATTTTTCATCGATGCTTACTCTGATCTTGTCATCAATGACCTGCCTACAATCCTTTGCACATTTGCTTCCATCTTTTCTATTGTACTTTCCATCAATGACAAGCATACACTGTTTGTAAAACATGCCAACAATCTCCCCTTTTGGCATTAATGGCAACAAAGGAACCCCTGTTCTTTTCTCCTCCTTTGACATCAATGTCAAAGAAAACAAGATCCCCCTGAGCTGTTGCATTAATTTGAGGAGGTATCAGATATACAACCAATACAGGACTCCCTGTAACAGGATGGACTCTCTTAGATGTGAGACAGGATGACACCCAACTTCTGTCTGAGATATTCAAATGGTTTCTTAGCTAGGGGTTTAGTAAAGATGTCTTCAATTTGTTCTGTAGTGGGAATGTAATTGAACTGAACAATCTGATTGGTGACCTGCTCTCTCAGAAAATGATATTTTATGGGAATATGCTTGGTCTTGGAGTGGAATACAAGATTTTTAGACACACTGATGGCACTAGTGTTATCACAATGAATTGGGATCAATGTAGTGTATTTTACCTATAAGTATGCAAGTGTCTGAATCATCCATAATACCCGAGTGCAACAATTAGAAACAACAATGTACTCTACCTCTGTGGTTGATAAAGAAATGCAACCTTTCTTTTTACTAATCCATGCTACTAAAGAATCACCTAGAAAGAATGCTCCTCCACTGGTGCTTTTTCTCTCATCGACATAGTTTTCCCAATCTACATCTGAGTAAGCAGTTAACTAAAAATTCTGATTTCTGGGATACCACAGACCATAAGTCATTGTTTCTTTTAAATACCTGAATATCCTTCTGACAGCTTGCAAATGGCTTTGTTTGGGTGCAACCTGATATCTTCCTACCATTCCAATAGCATGCAGTATGTCTGGGCGAGATGCTGTGATGTACAACAGGTTGCCTATCATTGATCGATATGAGCTTTGATCAACATCAGGTGAATCATCATCTTTGCTTAATTTACATCTAGTTACCATAGGTGTACCCACAGGTTTAGAATCTTCCATTTGAAACCTTTTCAGCATTTCTCTTAGATATTTTTCTTGAGAAATGAACATCCCTTCAGACCTCTGAGTAATTTATAGACCAAGAAAAAATGACAGTTCTCCTATCATAGACATTTCAAATTTAGACTCCATGGCAGACGAAAACCATTGTACCAATGAATCCTTATTACATCCAAATATGATGTCACCTACATAGACCAATACGATGAGAAAATTATTATCCTCTGTTTTAATATATAGATTGTTGTCAGCTGTTCCTCTCTTGAACCCTTTGTCTTTGAGATACGTATCCAGTCTGTGATACCAGGATAGAGGGGCTTGTTTTAACCCATATAAACCTTTCTTTAGCTTGCATACTAAGTCAGGGTTATCAGACAGTTTGAACCCCTCTGGTTGTTCCATATAGACTTCTTCACTTAAATCTTCGTTTAGAAAATATGACTTGACATCCATTTGATAGAATTTAAACCTTTTATGACAAGCATAGGCAAGAAACATTCTGATAGCTTCTAATCTTGCTACGGGTGCAAATGTTTCATCAAAATCCAGTCCTTCTATCTGAGCATAGCCTTTAAAGACTAACCTTGCTTTGTTCCTGATAACTTGTCCTTTCTCATTCAACTTATTCTTAAAGATCCATTTGGATCCAATGACGTTTTTACCTTCAGGTCTTTGAACCATCTCCCATGTATTTTTTTTCTCAATTTGATCAAGTTCTTCATTCATTGCTTTAACCCAGTGGTCATCTTTGTTGGCTTCATTAAAATTCTTGGGTTCCAGCATGGATATGAAAGCTATATGAGATTGCTCGGTGTTTTTTATTATCTTTCTCCTGGTTTGTACACCTTTGTCTTTTTCTCCAATTATCTGACTTGCAGGATGATTCTTTTGAATGATTATGGAGGAGGAATTTGTAGTTGACTTCTAATTTGAGTCTGTCTGAGTGTCTGAGTCTTCATCTGATTCAGAGTCTTCATTTTCTGATTCTTGGACCTGTTCATCTTCATCTTTAGCTGCGTCTTCTGTAGAAGACTCATTACTGTACACCTCTCTTGCTGGGATTCCTTCATCAATTTTTACATCAATACAGTCAACCATTTTATGCAGCCTCTTATTATAGCATTTATATCCTTTACTGTTTGTAGCATACCCTAAGAAGATACCTTCATCATCCCTGTCATCATATTTGCCGAGGTTCTCATCATTATTCGTTATGTATCATTTACTCCCGAAGACTCTGAAGTGTTTGATTGAGGCAGGTCTTCCAAACCATAATTCATAATGTGTCTTGTCACTTTGTGGTCTGAGGTGGGCTTTGTTAAGCACATGGAATGTTGTGTGTATTTCTTCTACCCAGTAGGTTTGACCAATGTTTTTCTCATTCATCATAGCCCTAGCCATTTCCTGCACTGTTCTGTTTTGCCTCTCAACAACTCCATTTTGTTGTGGAGTTCTTGGGATTGTGTATTCTCTCTTGATCCCATGCTCATCGCATAATTCCTTGAAGTCTCTTAACATAAACTCTCCTCCCCGATCTGATCTTACTGCCTTTAACCTCTTTCCTATTTAAGTCTCTGTTAAAGCCTTAAATATTTTAAACTTCTCAAATGCTTCATCTTTTTCTTTGAGAAAGGAAACCCAAGTAAGTCTGGAGTAATCATCGATAATCAACATGAAGTAGTTTTCTTTCCCTGTGCCTTCCTGTCTTGATGGTCCACATAAATCCATATGAACTGGTTGGAGTGGTTTCTCTGTTGAAGTAAAGCTCTTGGACTTAAACTGTGTCCGGTTTTGCTTCCCTACTTGACAGAGTTTACACATTGAATCTCGGGGCTTTGATATTCTCGAAATATCTTTTACTGCCTCGAGGTTTTTGAGTTTGAATAAGTGGTCAAAGTTTAGATGTCCAAGTCTCCTATGCCACAACCATCTTTCATCATGTTTTCTTAGATGACATTCTTCTCTATTTCTTTCAGCACATATACATTATTTTTTGTCCTTATGCCTTTGGCCACCACTTGTCCTAAGTTTACAGACTTTATCTTGCAGTCCTTGGATGTGAACAACACTTCGCATCCTATGTCACACATTTGAATTACACTGAGAAGATTATGTTTCATCCCATCCACAAGTAGAACATCTTGGGATTTTACTTTTCCATTACTTAAGCTCACCATCCCTTTGCCCTTTATTTTCCCTGGAGCATCATTTCCAAAGGTTACGTTTCCTGATTTGCTTTCAATTAGAGATAGAAACTTGCCTTTGTCTCCCGTCATGTTTTTGGAGCATCCACTATCTATATACCAAGGGTTCGTTTTTCTTTGAGCGGACAATACTAATCCACACTTGTCACTTTCATTCTTCTTCCAAAACTTGACATTTTCAGCAGGGGATTTCGAATCTGGTTCATATTCCCTTAAATGACAGTCAATAGATTTGTGTCCATAGTTATGACATATGTAGAATTCAATGTCATTGTTCAACAGGTCAAACTTATTGGTGTAGCGTTGTCTAATCATTGACTGTTGATTATTTATTGACCTCTTTAGTTGCATGTCCCTGGACTTAATTTGGCAATTGGCAATCTGTGAAGGTTTATTACTTGGCTGCATCATTCTTTATTGTGGCAAGTATTTATTCCTTTGAAATCTTAATTGCTCATGTCTAAGTCTTAAGGAACAATTTACATCTTTGTGACCAAAGTTAGAACAGTAGAAACAATAGCCATAGAAAAATTCTTTGTACCTGAAAAATGGTTGTCTTCTTTGAGCAAATCGATTTCTTCCTTGCTGATGATGTCTTTCAGCAGAGAGTGCATTGTTTCTTCGTTCTACAGATTCATTCCTGGCACCTTTTCCTTTACTCGTCCTGGGAAGCTGATTGTCTTCCTTTGTTTCTGCAGGTTTGTTATTGTCATTGGTTGTACTTTTGACAAACTTGATGGGTTCTTTATTTCCTGGCTTCCCACTGCTTGATCCCTTTTCATAACCCAAGCCAGTTTTCAGCTTTGGATTCCTTTGCTGATTTAGAATGGTGGCTAATCCTTCTGAGGCTTTGATACTTGACAGATTTTGATTATACAAGGCTTGAAAATTCTCCATTTCTTTCCTTGTTTTCACTACTTCTTGTTCTAATACTTCAAATCTTGCCTTCTTTTCTGATAACTGTCGTTTCAGATTGTCTTAGATTTTCTTTGCCTCTTCTAATTCTACTCTTAGTAGGACAAGGTATTCATCATTTTTTTTATTGTCTTTCTCGATTTGTATCAGCAATTGTCTTTTCTTTCTGTTCTTGATTCTTAGTCTATCAATCTCTTCCAGTGCACTGATCAGTTCTCCTTCCATGTCGACCACAACTTCTTCTTCATTAACACCACTCCCTATGCTTTTATTATCATAATCCTCTTTGGCCATAAGTATGAAGTCATTTAGTTTATATTCAATATAAGTGTCATTTTCTTCATCATCTGAAGGATCATCATCATTGTTTACGCACATACTTTTCTTCTTAAAGTTTTTCTCTTTAAAGAAATTTCTGTGTTTGTACTTCTCCTCATCATCACATGTCTAATCCTTTCCTTTGTGGGGACATTTATTTGCAAAATGACCTATCCTACCACAATTGAAACATTTGAAAGGCAATTTACCTTTGTATTTTCTTGATCCCTTCTTCAGTCTCTTCACAAATTTTGCTTCAATTTCATCAGGCTCATAATCCTTGTTCTTGTCTTCTTTAAATGATGCTTCTATGGAGGTGGGTTTATCTTTAACTATTCTCATTTCATATGTAGTCAATGTTTGTAGAAGTTGATCAAGCTCCAATTTTTTTATATCATTAATTTCTTCTATAGCAGAGACCTTCGGGTTGAACCTATCTGGGAGAGATCTCAAGATTTTCTAAACTAAAGAAGGTTCCTCAATTGTTTCACCAAGTGCCTTCATTGCATTTACCATTTCTTCTACTCTCAGAAAGTATTTTCCAACAGTTTCATCTTCCTTCATCTTCAGCTGTTTAAACTGTATTCTATAGGTTTGAAGCTTTGCATCCTTTAACTTCTCATTACCCTCATAACTGCTAATGAGTTTGTCCCACATTTCTTTGGTAGTTCCTAGGTGCATAACTTTTATGAATTTTTCTTTTTCAAGCCCACTCAAGATAACATTCATAGCCTTAGCGTTGAAGCTAAATTCTAGTTTGTCATCCTTATTAGCTAGCACAACTGGCTTTACATAACCAATATCTACCACATCCCAGACATCTGCACCTAAAGCCATTATGTAGGTTCTCATTCTAACTTTCCAGAAGGAGAATTTTATTCCATTGAACAGAGGGGCCTTATTGGTTGAATTTCCTTCATGGCTTGACATGTTTAAGATCTAGGATCTACCCTTAGATAAAAGGGGCCAGCTCTGATACCAATTGTTGGACAACTGAGAGGGGGGGGGGTGAATCAATTGTTACCATGATTAAACAATAATGCTTCTTTTAAAATATTTACAAGGCACTCAATGATGATCACATTAATGCAGGGAAATAAACAATGGCACATTCAACATCAGTCACATATATGAAAAACACAAAGATAGATATTTCCCGAGGAAACCCATACAGGGTAAAAACCTCTTCTTCTTTATATGATAAGTATTATTTACATTCTTTACATTATCATACATATGAGCACCAACTCATTGTGAGGCTACAACCTTTGTTTTTGAAAGCTGCAACTTGCTGAGAGCACCAACTCTCTGTTTTTCTCTAGCACCCACTAGAAGGAAGCACCAACTCCCTGGTTTCTCTAGCACCCACTAGAAGGAAGCACCTACTCCCTAGTTTCTCTAGCACCAACTAGAAGGAAGCTACAACTCCCTATGCTCAAGCACCCACTTGAACCTCTGAGGACACGAGTCCTCCCTAGCACTCCCCTTCCACCCTAGTTTATGAATATGAAATACTGAAGCCTATTACAGTGATATAGTGTTCAATAACAGCTTACCAGTCTCATCATTATTGTGTAGGATATTACTACTCAGACTTCCTCACTGTCTTCCAGCATGCATCCACTGCCCATTCTGTTTTTCTGCCTTTTGTGATCTGTGTGAAATTCCCATTCAATGCACCTTTTGTTTCCTCTCCATTTCAGCTGCTGCACCACCCCTTTTCTTCCTCACACATGAATTACTTCACCTTCACAAAAACAACCTCATCACTTCTCTGTGCCATGTACTTATATATTATGTGTACCTTGTGCATGCAATGTACCCAATGCCTCTTCTTGCTCACACCGCGTTCATCTCCTCCACATATCGAGTGCTCTGTCTGATCATCATGGTAACCCTTCAGCTTCTCTGGCGGTTTTCCCATGCATTCAACATCACTGGATGTCATGCTGAGATTCCTCAGCCTCTTTGGCAGTCAAAACTCTTCGTCTTCTCTGGCATAGTCGAGATTATACTTTCTGCTTCAGTTACAAACGTCAACGCTCATCCACTTGTCAGTCGCCTCCACAAACAATATTTGTTCTACTGGATGATCTCTTGATACTCTTCACCTCCTCTGTCAATCACCTCGAAGTGTCTTCGAGTCCTCTGGTAGAACTCATCACTGGTTTATGTTAGGTTCACTCTGTCATGCAATAGTATCCCTCCGATCTCCGTCAGTTTTATATGCACTATTGAATGATCTTCATAAGCTTTCCTTTATTTCGTATTTCATCATTTCGGCTTTCCTGTGGCCAGGTGTCTCGCCAATCCATGTTGCGATCTCCAAAAAATCTGAAACGGAGCTTTTCTGCGCTAGCTCCTTCCTTTATATGACCATGTCCATGACCAAGTGCTTGTTCATAACATGTTTTTTGCGATTTCGCATTTCGCCTTTTCATTAATCCCATTGTGAAGTTTCTCGACTTTCCAAGTCGCGATCCCTGAAACGACGAAAATGAGCTTGTCTTCATGTCCTCTTCTCTTCAACTCTTCGATGGTGTGACCACCGGCTGAGACCATAGGCCTAAAGTATTTCACAATTTTGCGTTTCGACATTTTTGGACTCCTGTGGTTATGTTTATTGCCTCTCCAAGTCGCGATTTGCGAAACTCCGAAATGGAGTCGGATTGACGGTCCAAATCGCACCTTGATCCGATGGCTACGATTAAGTCGCAATTTTGCATATCGTGATTTTAGCATTCCCTTGGTGAATGTTCTTTTACATCTTCAACTCCTGATCCGCGAAACTCTGAAATGGAGTTGGATCGACGGTCCAGATTGGCACCTTGATCTGACGGCTACGAATAAATCGCGATTTCTCATATCGCGATTTCGACATTCCTGTGGTGAATGTTATTTTACATCTCCAACTCCCGATCCACGAAACTCCAAAATGGAGTCGGATTGACGGTCCAGATCGCCACCTTGATCTGACGGCTGAGATGATTTCGCGATTTTGCATATCGCAATTTCGAGAGGTGAGAGGTTGGAGCATTTCTAAACTTTGACTTTCCAGTCAGCGAAATGTTGATCTGTGTCCATTTGTCCTACCTGAAGATGGGTGATCCTCCTTCTTTAGGGATTTTGTGAGCCCTCTACTTCTTGAACTTTAAAGAATGTGCAGGTTCTTCCTGATCCAACGATGGTCGAAACTTATGCTCAGATCTGATGCCTGATATCTGTCCTCCGCTTCTGCGTGTTCTTCTTGTCTACAATCAGATCTGACGATCCTCCTTTTAGGAATTTAAATGGGATCCAACGGTCACTGACGCTTCTCCTCTCGATCTTAGGCACTGCGATTGACTCTGCACTAATTACTCCTGAGCTTACTTTGTTCCTGTTTTTCATTGATGCTTACTCTGATCTTGTCATTAATGACCTGCCAACAATCCTTTGCACATTTGCTGCCATCTTTGCTGCTGTACTTGCCATCAATGACAAGAATACATTTTCTGTAAAACATGCCAACATGTTCTGGTTAATTGATTGGTTTCTTATCCATTTGATCTATAAGCCTATCTGATAATAGCTCTTGAAGGCCTTGTACTGTATGAATATAACTAGACTGTGTTGAAGATACAATCCCGTGATTTAGATATTCATATTGATCCAACCCCACACCCATTATTGAGAAAATAATTACAAAAAAGTTAAGTTACCAGGCATCTTTGAGATACAACCTAGGAGAGTTTCCTGGAGGGATAACAAATTGGCATCGTTTCCGGGGAGAGGAGACTGAAGCTCAACTTCCTTGGGAGACGACAATATCCAACTTTGATGATAGACAAAGTTTGGACACATTTTCGGTTGTAACCATCTATCTGGCGACTCCATTGGAACGAAGTGGCTCCGAGAAGGGCTCATACCAGGGCAAACCAAAAAATACCACTGGCAGCACCAGTTCCAGATCCTGAGAAGATCATCAGAAGTGGAAAAGAATTACAAAGACAAACTTCTGGATCTGCAAGAGCATCTAAACCAAGTATTTCAAGAAATACTTCTTCTTTTGTATCTAGAGAACCTCTTGTCGAATCCCCTTCTGCTGAAACTTCTAGTTCTCAGAAAATTGAAATTGTGTTAGAAAGCTTGAAGGGTGATGAGCCTTCAGTTTCCTCTGATGTTATAGATTCTATTTCTGAGCATGTTACTATATGCAACTTAGGAGAAGAAGTTGTAGAATCTCCCCAAGAAGAGGACTCTTCCTCTTCTTTGAATTCTTCACCAACTGAGCCTGTAGAGAGTTTTTTCCATACTCATACCAGTCTGCCCGTTCTTGAAGATATTTTACAAGATGTTTCCTCTAAGGGTGAAGAAAAATTGGCCTTACTGCTTGGTCAGTTTTACAGAGCTTCTTACTTTCCACCTTATTCAGGAAACACATTCCAGGGTAGTCATCCTACCAATGCTTCTCCTTCATTCCTCAGTGAAGTAAGACCACCATTGTCCATAGCCCCACCTATCCCATCTCAGCCATCATCTACATAAACTTCTTCCTCTGCATCAACACCCGAGATTGCCATGGCTACCCCTTTGACAAAAATGGAACAAATCTTAGCCAATAGGTATGCCCCTCTTGTGTTTCCCAATCCCTTATCAGCCATGCCAACATAAATATATGCCAAATTTTACTGGATCTGGGGATTATACCGCTGAAGAACATATAAAATATTTCTATGCTTATGGTGAGAATATTAACATTTCAGAGGAAGATGTTTGGACCAGGATTTTTGTGCAGATCTTGGATGGTCAAGCCAGGAAGTGGTTCAAGGAACTTCCAACAAATTTAGTGGCAGGAATTGAGCAGTTAGATGATGTGTTTTTGAAACATTGGGGGGAAAGAAGAGATCTCTTGTATTATATTACTGAATTCGGAAATCTAAGAAAAGAAAATGGGGAGTCTGTCTCATACTTCACCAAAATATTCAATAAGATGTTTGGCAAGATTCATGTAGAGATCAAGCCAACTGATGCATAAACAAAGATTACTTACTCTTCTACCTTTGATCCAGAATTTTTCTTAATCCTTAGAGAAAGAAGGTCAACCACACTCGCTTTAATGCAAGATGCTGCTCTTGAGGTTGAATCTAACATTATGGCATATTAGAAATGTAAAGGAAAATTTGAGAGAAAGAAGTCATCTGCTGATCCTTCTTCTTCTTGAAATACCAAAATGGAAAAGATGGCCAATATGTTGGAAAGCTTGACCTCAGAAATGTCAAAACTGAAAATTCAGAGTCAACAACCAACAAGAAGTAAATATCTTAATGCATATGCTCCCAGGAATCCCAATGCATTCCCTTACATCCCTTACAGAAGGAACAACCAACAGGTCTAGATCCTTCAGAAAGACAAGAATGCAGCTGAATACCAAAGGATCAGGCCCCCCTTCCAAAATGCAGTGCTAGAAGAAGAACAAGAGCTATCTCATGATGAAGTTGAAGAATAAGATGACATCAATTGATTTGGGGATGAAAATGATTCCTCCTTCTTGACACAAACAAATTATGAGGAGGCCCAGATGGACGAGAAGATTCATGAGGAAAGCATTGAAGAATGTTTTTATCAGACAGATGATCAACCAGGTTACAATTTCAGATCTAAAATTGCCGCTCCAAATCCATTGCTTGTTGCCCCCAGAAAAAAGAAAGATGTTGCTGCCAAGAAACTCGCTGCTCCTGCAAAGAAGGCCTCCACTACTACAAAACAATAGAAAAAGCAATTGCATCCCCAAGATAAAGAACAAGTCTCCCTCAGAGCTCCTTCTAACGAGGTAAAACCTTCCGATAAAATATCATATTCATTTAATTTCGAATAAAAAATTCAGAAGGTGAAAATACCTATGCCATTGACTGAACTTATGAAGAATGACATATTCAAGTCTGCTATCCTGAAGTCCCTTCAACCAAAGACTCCTCCAACTTTTGATTACATAAACCTTCAAGATGAAAATCTCACAGTGACTATAGGACCTATGGTAGAATATCGAGATGACTCTTGTCCACCCTTCTACATATATCTGAATATCCATGACAAGATCCTTCACAACTGCTTGCTTGAATCGGCAGTGTCACACAATCTTATGCCTAAAGCAGTGATGGATGAACTTGGGCTTGACATCACAAAAACTTACCATGATCTCTTCTCTTTCGAATCTAGGAAAGTCATATGCCTCGGCCTCATAAAATACCTTGTCATAAACCTTGCCCAGCTGCCAATGAGAAGCATGGTAATGGATGTTGTACTGGTTGATATCTCACCCAAGTTCGGTCTCCTCTTGTCACGTTCATGGAGGAAAAGTCTAGGAGGTACCTTGCATATGGATATTTCATATGCCACAGTCCCAGTGTTTGGAGGAGAGATAAAAAGACTTTACAGAGAAAATCATCTTGCCTACATCATTAGTGATGGGAATAATTCTGTAAAACATCCCATTTATGCATTAGACACAGACTTCGGATCATGCATTCTGCAAATAGATGATTCTTAGCCAGCTCCTTTGTAGCTCACAAAACCTACTTATCAGCAGATTGATGGAGAGATTACTCCCATGTGGAGCATGTTCTTTGATGGTGTCAGTACCAAAGTCTCAGCAGGTGTAGTTTTGATTTCTCCTTCAAAAGAGGAAATTCATTTGTCTTTTAAACTTGATTTCAAAACTACTAACAATATAGCAGAGTATGAGGATTTGCTATTGGGATTAAATTCTACCAAGGAGATGGGAATCAAATGAATACAAGTGTTTGGATATGTGGATCTCATCATACAACAAGTGAATAGTACTTTCCAAGCAAAACATTTCAAGTTGAAAGCCTACAGGGATGAGGTATGGAAAATCAGGAACTCTTTTTCCATTTTTGATATTTCTTATATACCCAGAGCTATGAATCACCTTGTTGATTCCCTTGATGTCTCATCCAATATGTTCATTCCTCTCATGCCTCCTAGACTGAATTACGAAATCCAAGTCAAATATAGACCATCCCTGCCCGACAATGTCAAATATTGGAAAGTTTTTGAAGAAAATGATGAGATTACTAGATTTCTTTTGGTTGTAGATGAATTTTCTGATATGCATATTAACCAGGAAAATCAAAATGTAGAGGAATCCAAGAATCCTAAGCTAAAAAGAAAAATGGGTCAACATGATATCGTTCAGCTGCCCAACAATTATATACCTCAGGGTTTGGTGCCTCTTGAGAAGCTTTTCGACCAAAACGATGTCCCTTACAAACCTGATAAGAAGGAGAAGGGTCCTTCTGTCCATGAGCACAATATAGGAAGCCAAAATCATCCTAAATTCATAAATCTGTCCGCTGAATTAACTGCTGATCAGAGGTCAGAATATTGCAGCATTATAAAGGAATTTGCTGATGTTTTTTCCTGGAAATACAGTGATCTGAAAACCTATGATCCCGATGTCATTCAACATAATATTCCCCTTGAGAAAGACACCATCCCTTTCAAACAGAAACTGAGACCTATCAGTCCTCTCTTATTGCCTGTAATTGAAAAAGAAATCAAAAAGCTCCTTGATGCCAAAATCATAATTCCATTAAGATACTCTAAATGGATTGCAAATATAGTAATAGTGAGAAAGAAAAATGGTGAGATCAGGTTATGCATTGATTTTAGAAACCTAAATAAATTCTCAAATAAAGACAACTATCCCCTACCCAAGATGGAACACTTGCTGCAAAAAAATTTAGGGCCCACTGTCATATCTTTCCTAGATGGCTTCTCAGGCTATAACTAAGTTTCTGTACATCCTGATGACCAAGAAAAAACTTCCTTTACTACTCCTTTGGGTACCTTCATGTACGCTAAGAAGCCATTTGGGATAATAAATTCCCGGGCCACTTTTCAGAGGGCCATGGACATAGATTTCGTGGGAGAGAAGGACAAGTTTGTCTTCATCTATCTTGATGATATCATAGTTTATTCTAGAAGTCATGAAGAGCATCTGAAGCATTTGAAAAAAGTATTTTTGAAATGCAGACAGTTCGGGATTTCGATGAACCCAAAAAAATCTAAATTTTCTCTCAAGAAGGGTAAGCTCCTAGGTCACATTGTTTCAGCAGAAGGAGTGAAAATTGATCCAGCTCAGGTGGAAGCAATTCAGAGGTTGTCCATACCAAGTTTAAAGAAGGATATCCAATCTCTACTCGATAAGATAAATTTTGTTAGAGGATTTATTCCTAATTTTGCTGAATTAGCGAAACACATAACCTCTATGCTAAAAATGGGATCTGAGATTAAATGGACAAACAATGCAAGAAGTCCATTTCAGGATATCAAACAGGATATCATGGAATCCCCCACTCTAATCAGTCTGGATTACACCAAGAACTTCTATATTTTCTCTTTTGCTTCCTATGACACAGTGGCAGCAGTCTTGTTACAAAAGGATGATGAAAGTCTTGATCACCTGGTGGCTTTTTTCAGCAAATCACTTAGAGATGTTGAACTAAGGTATGATCCTATAGAAAAACAAGCTTATGCTCTCATTAAGTCATTAAAAGATTTCAAAATTTATATCCTCCATGCAAAGGTTTTTGCCTATGTTCCTTCAACCTTTGTGAAGGATGTCTTGACTCAGCCTGATATTGATGGAAAGAGAGCTAAATGGATTGCAAAGTTGATTGAGTTTGACATAGAATTGAAGCCCACTAAGCTGGTAAAAAGACAAGGTCTTGCCAAGCTTTTGACAGAAGAGAACTGTGATCTTTTGGACATAAATTTCATTGGAGAAAGTTTAGCAAGTTTGCATACATGGGTAGCAGTGGAAGAACAACATGGAAGCAAACAGGTGGTCGAGAATTTGTCTTCATGTGAGTGGTATTCATATATTATTCATTTTTTATAGAAGTTGGAGGTTTCTCCTGAACTTAGCATGACTCAAGCCCGAGAATTTGTCTTCATGTGAGTGGTATTCATATATTATTCATTTTTTATAGAATTTGGAGGTTTCTCCTGAACTTAGCATGACTCAAGCCCGAGCCCTTAAGCTCAGAGCAATTAAATTTTTCATTAATGATAATCTTTTGTATTGGAAAGATCCTACTAGGATACTACTAAGATGTTTAGACAAAGAAGAGTCAAATTAAGTCATGCATCAGTTTCATTCAAGTATTTGTGGAGGCCATCATTACTGGAAGACCACATCTCATAAAATCTTAAGGGTTGGGTATTATTGGCCTTTTCTTTTTTCATATGTGTGCGCCTTTGTAAAATATTGTGATAAGTGTCAAAGATTCAAATGAAAACAACAACTAAAATCTCTTCCCCTGAGACCTACTGTAGTGAATGGTCCTTTTCAGCAATGGGGTTTAGATTTCATAGGCGAGATTAATCCTTCATCTAGTGGTCAACATGAATGGATCTTGGTAGCCACTAACTATTTTACAAAGTGGATAGAGGCAATCCCCACTAGAAATGCCACTCGCCAGGTAGTCATGAAGTTTCTCTATGAAAATATCCTGATAAGATTCGGTTGCCCAAAAAGGCTAGTGACAGATAATGCAACAACCTTCAAAGATGATGCATTGGTTGACATGTGTAAGTCAATGGGAATTCAATTGGTACACTCTACTTCTTACTACCCTCAAGGTAATGGCCTTGACGAGTCGTCCAATAAGAGTCTAGTCAAAATCATCAGAAAGCGGTTGAAGGAGAATCAAAAGAGCTGTGATTTTAAACTAAAGTTTTCTCTTTGGGAAGAAAGAGTAACTAACAAGAAATCCATAGGAACTTCTCCCTTCAAACTGGTTTATGAAATTGATGCCATTTTCCCCATTCAACTAGTTTTACCAGTGGCTAAGTTTTTTCAGAAGAAACAAACTGAATCAAATGATATGGTGAGAAGAATGCTTGACTTGGTAGAATTGCAGTAGGTCAGAGAAAAACTGGTGGATAAATTAGAAGCTCATCAAAATAGGATCAAGGATACTTTTGACAGAAAATAAAAGGTGGGCGACTTTCAGGTTGGTGACTGGGTTCTGAAATGGGATGCCCTCAGACAAGATAAAGGCAAGCACGACAAGTTTTATTCTTTGTGTACCGGTCCTTTCATGATAACTCAAGTACAACATAACAACACCTTCATTCTGCAAAGTATCGAAGGTGAATAAATGTTTGGTGGCCCAGTCAATGGGCGTTTTCTAAAACTCTATTTTACCTAAGGCTTCAAAGCCTTGTCATTTTAATTTTTATTTTCAGTTTTTGTTTTTTCAAAATAACTCCATGCCCAATGGAAACACTAGTAGATAGGTTTGAATTTTCATTTTTCAGGAAAGGCATTGGTTCAGTGGTTCTTGAAACCTCACAAGGAGGCTTTCACCCCCAATAGGAGCCAATGTTATCTCCTCAAATAAATCAATTGAGATTTTTCATTTTAGGTGATAGGATGTCTTTTAAAAAGGGTACTTTTTAATTTTTTTTCTTTTAAATCTCTACGCATGTAATAAAGTTTAAATAAAATTTTGTTTAGTTTTTATTTGATCTAATTCAAATCTCAGGTTTCCGTGGCTTAGGCGAACATTTCGATTGTTCATTAGCCACCGAAAGCCTTATCTTTCGGTAGCTTAAACAAAGGAATTTAGGGATATTTTAGCCACTGAAATCGCAGAAGCAAGGAAAGAGTCAGAACATCCTTTCACATGTTTCAATCGTCAGGTTCAAAGTTTTATAATTGCAATAAGCCACCGAAAAGTCAAGAGAATGAACCGTTCACGACCAGAAGTTGATCTCTGTATGATATAAGAGAATCTTTTCAGATCGATGTATCATCAAGCCATATGCTTACGTACCCTCCATCATTACAGTTATCAACTATGACTGCTACAAATCACCAACCGTTCTGCTGCATCCCTTGTAATCAGTGCCACGTTCTAAATCTTGCCTCTGTTTTCTCATTTTTGTCACAGCCGAACCAACTCTCCCTAACTCTACACTGTGTAACTCTCCCTCGAAATCCATTCCTTCGATCACAGGTGTGCAGAAGCATTATGGAAAATGAATAAAGGAGTGTCAACCCCGAGGAAAGAGCTCAACTCCATCAATTACTTGGAATCACACCCATAGGTATGTCAATTGTTCAGGGATGTAGGGTGTTATAATTTTTGCAAAAAATTACAGAGTTCTCATCAGCAGGTGGCAGAGGCATTTGCCTTCAATTTCCATGGAAAGAAAGCAATCATAGGTCAGGCTAAATTTGAGATAGGTGAAGCCCTCATAGCTGAAGTGATAGAGATTCCTAGGATTGGAGAAAAATGGTTTAAAACTACTGTCACTAAGAATGTTGAATTCAGGTATTATTTGAAACCAAAACACATGGGTTTGATATGGAAGAAATACATTCCTTTGTCTTTCCTTGAAGATAAATGGAAGTAGTTACTAAAAGCCATAATGGTTTATATAGCTTGTGAAGGGCGATATAACAGAGTGATAATTTACCATTTTAAACTCATAAATCATTTGACTGGTAGAAACCCACTCAATTTGCCCTATTTTCTCCACAAAAGTTTATCCAAAATGGCTCATCAAGTCAAGGCCAAGCCCAATAAAGTTGCTGGTATATTATCCTACCACAGTATGATTAAACTTTTGGTTTGTGAGCTGTTGCAAAGGAGAGGCAAAGAATGGAATTATTTCTTGTTTTGGAATGATTTCCATACTGAGGTTCAACCAGAAGGTAAAAGGAGTCCTCATTCCAAGAAGTCTTCTACTCCCAAAAGTGGAAAGAGGAGGAGGAGAGATATCTCTCCAGCTCTAGTTAATCAACCCTCTCCTTCCTCTAAGCTTGACAAAACTAAGAAGAAATTAAATTTCAACAGTGAAAAAGAAAAGGCCAAAGAATCCCTAGTAAACAAAAAAATTCTTAATCTTCCTTACACGGACTCGGAGGATGAAGACCACTAGATTGAAATAGGGCACGAGGATTCAGTTACCACAGGGCATGACAATTCTATTTTTGTGGATATATACACAACAAGTTATGAAGACCTTCCATCAAATACACCTCAAGAAGAACAAGAATCACAAATTGCATATGCCTCATCTAGAAAACGAGTGAAGCAAAGTAAATCAAAGGAAATCAAGAAGCTTAAGAAGAAGCTAGCCAAGCAAGAAGAGCTAGAAAGGGTAATCAAAACCAGGTATGAAACCATGTCAAAGAAATTTGCATAAAGCAACTCATCCTTGGAAAGATTAGCCCATGAAAGCATAAAGGAGAAGAAAAAGAAGGACAAGATTGTAAAAGACTACAACAACTTATGGAGAGTAGCTCAGGGCTTGAAGAAAAAGGTCAGGTCTTTGAGGAAACACACTATGTATTCAAAACACCAGGATTAGACACATGCTTCTCTTGAGACCCTAGCAGAGGTTGCAGTTCAGTGCAATGAACCAGAGGTAGCTAGTAACCCTACAATCTTTGAGCAAGATGCAGAAGCCTAAAAAGATCAGTCCTAAGGAATTTTTGAGCTAAGATAAAGGGTATTTTTGAAATTTTGATAATCTCAAGTTTCGGTGGCTTAAGAGAACATATCGATTGTTCATTAGCCTCCGAAATTAGATCTTTCGGTAGCTAATTGGTCCAAATTATATCTACTATAGCTACCAAAAGCATTGATAAGACATAAAGTTAATGTTTTTGCACAGGTCCAAGTTTTCCTTGTCCAAAAGCCTCAGAAATGGTTCCAATCGATGGAAGATAATTAATGAAATCCTTATCAAGAGTTTGTTTTGGTTTTGGAGGTGCTCTATAATACTAAAAGGTAAAAAAGGGTAGCTCTTTTCAAGGATATGAAGTTGTTTGACTGTCAACATGTGTCATGTTCGACTCCTCCCATATCACATGAGATCGAGGAGCCTCAGAAGGATCACTACACCTGCCAAAGAATATGAAGAACATAAAGATCATTTGAGAATTTGAATTGGCCTAGTTTATAGGATCTTTGCCTATTTTCTTGGGTTAGTTATTGTTTTTCTATTTTAGGCAAAATTCGATCCAGTAATCTAGGATATTGAAATTGTTTGTAAAGGGCTATAAAGCCCAAAACATTTGATGAACAAAAGGTTCGAATTTGAGTTCTAGACTCTATTGTTATTGTGATAAAGACACTTTCTTTAATATATTTAACCTGTAAGCTTCTTTCATTGTTATTGTCAAACTCTCTTTTCATTCCTATTCAAGCCTACGAGTTGAAATCATTTCTTTGTCTCTGTTTAAATGTCCTATGGTAACTGCCATATTTTCTTTGATTATTAAACAAGAATCATAAGCATCCATTGCTAGTTTGTTGACCCATCATATATATTGTTTATGTATGTTCTGGTTAATTGATTGGTTTCTTATCCATTTGATCTATAAACCTATTTGATAATAGCTCTTGAAGGCCTTGTACTGTATGAATATAACTAGACTGTCTTGAAGATACAATCCAGTGATTTAGATATTCATCTTGATCCAACCCCACACCCATTATTGAGAAAAATATTACAAAAAAGTTAAGTTACCAGGCATCTCTGAGATACAACCTAGGAGATTTCCCTGGAGGGATAACAACATCAATGAAAACCAACTGTCCAATAACATCCACGTTTGGAATTGATGGAAACACAAACCTTGATGGCAACACTCATACTCCAATACTCATGCTCCCCTTGTGACCATTGCTCCTCATCAATGTTTCTCTCTCTCCCCCTTTGACATCAATGGAAAAGGGTATCTCTCCTTGAGGCTTCTCCTATCTTCATGCGTATGTTCTTTATCTTCACATGTTTCTATCGTCATGTTTATTTCCACATTCCTCTTCTCTTTTGATATAAAAGAGTTACTCCCTATGAATGTATAACTTATTTGAACAATTCTTCTATGACTTCATGTTCTTGACTCTTTCTCTTCTGATCTCTTTCTTTCTCCTCCTTTGAAATCATGGGAAAAATGATAACTCCCCCTATCGATATGTCTCCCCATGTCTACATGCTACTGATATTCCTTTCTAGATCTATTTCTCTAATGATTTCTCTTCCCTTGAATTCTCTACAAGATGTAGAACAATATAGGACTTCCTGTGTATGTTTCATTTCCTCTCTTCCTGTGCTCCTTATTTTTCATTGGTGCTTCCTCTTGTAACCCTATGACATATATAAAAAAAATTAAAAAAATTAGACTTTAAAACTCCATTTACTTATCATGTTCTCTTGACCATATTGTTCAATGAGTTTCTTCTAATGATATAACTTATGCTAATGGTTTATCTTTCCCTATTCTATTATGCATTTCACCGCCTGTATTCTCATGACCAATTGATTCCATTTGTCCCATGATTCCACTGATTCAAATTGTAGATATGATCTATCATATATATGTCTAGACCTGCCAATGATATCCTAAATCCATCTTTGTATGTATGTCATAAGTTTTCCATAAATATGCTACTCAAATTTCCACAATTCTGACCCATATGTTACTGTATTATTATGAAGACTTCTTTGTTGTAACTAATGATCACATATTCTTGTTTCTTAGACTGAAAATATGTCCATTGATATGCAATACATCCTTGAAACTATAATGAATATATCCCTTCCTGGAAAGCATGTAAATGATATTCCTCTGGTATATAGACGGGAACACTGCTTCTCAATCGATAAATCTGTCATTTTGTACTTATTCTATCTGACTACTCTGTATCTGTCTCTGTGAACACTTCAAACTACTTGAAGGATGGTTCTCTGATCTGTATTATTTACTTTATAGACCCCCCCGTTCAAATATTATATTTAAAGGGAGTATCCAAACTATATGGCTCAGAATAATGGAGGAATCCACCCTAATGCATAATAATCTTCCTCTTCATCTGTAGACTCATCATCTCTCTGAAATCTGACTTCTCTTTTTTTTTCTATGGATTCATTACGATATTTCACCACAATTCTTGAGAGTACAATCTTTTGGGCTTGTTATTTATTCACTTTCTCTTCTTTTCTTTCTCGCATTACTGCAAATCTTGCAATCTTTGGGACCTATTTTTATTCACCTGCTCTTCTTGTCTTTCTTTTCTTCTCCAAGCCTCTGTGTATCTAACATCGATGCTTTCTTTCATGGTGGGATCTATCACGATTCTACAATACAATTCCGAGCTATGTGACCATAATTGTGGCATTTATAACATTCAATGTTATGTGGAGCCACATAAGCATTTCTTACTTTAACATTTCTTCCATAAGCCCTACAATCTACAACTTTATGTCCAAAGTTAGTACAAGTAAAAAAATTAACATAAAATAAATTTACATACCTGAGGGTGAATGATCTTCTTTGCGACATAGTCCTTATGAATTCATGTATCGATTGATCATGATCATGATTGAATATTATTTGTTACTTGAATGTGGAAGGTCTTGTTGAAGATGTATCTCTATTATACTCATTATTCTTTGATTCTTGTGGACCATGATTTCTTCTTTTGAGTACTTCTGCACAACTCTTTCTCTTTTCTTCATTCTTCCTTTCTGGAAACCTAGAGTGCTTCTCTTCATCTTTATTTACTGATTATGTGGATGTCTCTCTCTCTTCAATGTTCTTATTGATTTTGATGATTTCAACTCTCAATGTGACAACTTCTTCTTCAAGCTTCTCAACCTCTTATTCTTTCTTCATCATCTAAATCCTCATGAATTCTTCTGTTATTTTTTCTTTTTTCAAGTTGGATATTCAAAGTGATGATTTCGTTTTCAAGTATTCTTTCTTCTTGACTAAATTCTTCTTCAAGTTTGTTAAACTCCTCTGATATTTCCTTGAGATGATCTGTCAAATTATTCTCTCTCTTCTCTTCTTCTTCCAGCTGATTTTTTAGATTCAAGATGACCTATTGGGATTCTTTAGAAATTTCTTGAGAATCATTCTTGAATAATTGTTCCTTAATAGACTTGTTTTTCTTCCTTTTGTTTGTTAGTTCATCTAAAGCACTGATTAATTCTACTTCAACATCCACTATGCTTTCTTCAAAAGATTCTTATGAATCTGTCTGACATGACAAGCATATTTCTTCTTGTTGTGTACCTGCATCTTCTTTAGCACTCTTTGGATTTCTGATGGGATATTCCTCAAAATAGAGATCATGTATCTTATCCCAAAGTTATTTAGCTGATGGACATTTTCCCACTTTCTCTTTTACTAAATCAGGTAATCCCTTCGAGATGAAATCCATTTCTATTTTGTTGTTTCTTTTCAATTTCTTCTTGGCTGTAGTTTACGGTTTCTTAGTAGCGGTATATCGTGTAACAATTGATTTCCAAACATCATACCCCCACTCCTCAAAAAATGTTTTCATCCTGATGTTTTTCATCTCATAGTTTTGACCAATCTGATCATTAAACCATGGTATTACATTAGCTTTGTATCCATTGTCTATGACATCCATGATCTACCTTCCAGTGGTTAAACTATTTCCTGAAGGAACCTGATCTGATACCAATTGTTGGAATACCGAGGAGGGGGGGTGAATCAGTATGAACACTTTTACCACTTTTAATGAAAATATATAAAATTTAACTTAATCAACAGTATATCATCAATGTATCATCTATAATTTCATCCCATATATCATGAGAATATAAACATAAGAAACATTAAATCAACAACATCACATCAAATACACAGTACACCAAAATTTACGTGGAAACCCACATGGGAGAAAACCATAAAATTATTTCTTATATATTGTCAAGAATACATTCATTGGAAGCACCAAATTTCCATTTCTTTAGCTGCAACTGGAATGAGACTACGACCCCCTATTTAGATTATCCAACCTGAAGGAAGCTACAACTTCCTGATTTCTCTGGTTCCAACCAGAAGGAGGATACAACCCCTCGATTCTCAGGCTCCAACCTAAAGGAAGCTCCAACTCCCTGAGTTCTCCAGCTCCAATTGGAAGGAGGCTACAACCCCCTTTCCTCACCTCGTCCTGCCTCCCTGAAATATAAGTGTCAACCAATTGTCACTACCACAATCCATACAACTATCACTGTCACACCAACCTATAACCTGCCTGACACTGTCACCAACTTGTCACTGTAAACCTGTCACATCAACCCGTCACTTTCACTGATACTCAACATAAAAAAAACTAGATCCACGATCACCAAGAAAATCTCTTAACCAGATGCTCAAGCATCATCAACACATGGATCTATGAAGCATGTACAAACTTCACCAACATATGCCTCTACTGATCCAGGTGGATCTCAATGGCCATCCACCTTTTCCACTGAATCAACATTTCAAGCTCATGGTTTTGATAAACCATGATATTCACCCTTTTGATGGGGAATGGAATGTAATTCAATATTCATTTGTTAATTACATACATATTGTAATGATTTCCTAGTGGTCTTATGTACACACTTACAACATAGCGTTAATGCACTAGATCCCATTAGAAATCCGCAATTAAGCATGCTCATGTTAGCGTAATACTGGGATGGGTGACAACCTGGGAAGTCTTAGTATTTTACATGCCTATGAATTTTTAAAAATTAGACTAATTTATCCCACATGCATCATGAGAATTGTTCTCTTCTCACTCTCTCATATATAATTGAGGTGAAGGAGGCCCTTTAAGCATGCAATGGAGTGTGATGTAAATCTTGTTGCGAATGAAGCGTAGCCAACATCTTTTTCTTTTCAAAGATAAGCTATCCCATTCTCCCAGTTTGTGTTCTACAATGTTTTTCTATCTTATTCATCAATAGAAGTTGGGTTTCACTATATTTTTGTGTTCTTTGCTATATTTTTGTTTTTGTCTCATTTTGTTCTCAACATAATTCAAATCAGTGGTATCAGAGTAGTATCCTCCTTGTCATTTCTCAGAGAAGGTCCCCGATGAGGTCTCGAGTTAGTTTTCTCTTGAGGAAAACCTCTCTCGCTAGCCAAACGACCTCCAATGGTGGAAGAAAAGAGAGATGACAGAGCATGATATCCTTTCAAGATATTGCTCAAGGAAACCCTCGTGTGACAAATGAATGAGATGATGGACAACTTCCCTCAGATCCTTCAAATACTACCAATGGCGGCGGTCGAGGCATATTCGACCAACAACCATTTCAGAGGTGTGACACCCTTCAAGGTATAATTCAATTTTGATATGCCCTTATTTGAACTTCATATAGATTTAAATGATTTAGAAAAATGGTTGAATCTTCTAGAATGTTATTACTCCATCCAAAATTTCTCTAACAATGAAAAGATCAACTTCACGCTCCTTAAATCCATTCCTCATGTCATAGCTTGGTGGGAAGGTTACTGGGAGAGGTGCACCACAAATGAATCTACACATTCAAGAGATAATCCACTTGGGTGGCCTTTGTATATGCCCTAAAGGAGGATTTCTACCCATTGAAAACTATTATGACCAGTACATGAGATGGATGACTTTGCGTTAGAAAAGAAATTAGATGGTGCCATAGTACACTAACTTCTTTCATACCTTGCGCTCAAATTTGGGTATCAAAGACTCCGAGTGACACTTGGTTTTGAAGTATCGCAATGGTATGCACAGGTACATCCAAACAAATATGGATTTCTTGGACATATCCTCACTGGGAAATGCTTATCGATATGAAATCAAAATTGAGCAAAAATTTAAGCAACAAAGTAAGTGGGCGTTTGGGTTTGAAAATACGCCACAAAAAAATCATGGAAAAGACAACCCAAACGAAGGAAAGAGAAAGAAATGTCAACCTCAAGAGAGCCAGTCCAAGATGCAGGCAAAGAAGGGTAATGAGAAGCATAATAAATACACCAGAATGTGGTGTGAGTTCCATAACAACCCATGGCACAACACCAATGAATGTCGCTTGAAACAATCATTGGTGGTCGAGCTCAAAGAAAAAGAATCAGAATCTGACTTAGACTCTGATTCAAATCACAATAAATGGAACATATCATTGCTGAAGAACCTACCGCTACCATCATATCCACAACAATACAAATAGAATACCAAAGAGCAGCTTGAGGAGGGGGGGCGCCTCTTCCACTCACATATGTGGGTAAAGGAGACCCCACTGCATTTCATCGTTGATAGCGGGAGTCAAAAGAACCTAATATCAACCAAGGTTTTCAAGATATTGAATATGCCACTCCCCCAGCCATACACCATCAGATGGTTGAGCCGGGGACAAGACATCTGTGTCATCCAACAATGTCTCTTTTCCTATGGCATCAAGCCCTTCAAGGATGAAGTAGTGTGTGATGTTTCCCCACTTGAAGTCTGTGATGTTCTTTTAGGACAAGCATATATGTGGAAACGTCACACTATCTATGAGTGTCGGCCTCAAAATGTCATTGTTACTATGGAAGGTAATCTCTACAAGGTACCAGAGGTATCTCCAACTACTTCCACTTCATTGATCTAAGAAAAACAATTCTGCAAAGTAATCTCTCCGACCACAAATTTTTCCCTCTTCATGATCCATTTAGAAGGTGAACAAAAGGTCACTGCGACCACTACATACTCAAACCAAGACATTTCTATATAACAGAAGAAGATCAACAACATTGTAGAGGAGCACAAAGAGAATGAGAGTATTCCATATGTTCAACATAGATCTATTGGCCATGTACCTTTTCAAGTGTGCTTGGGGTTCCAACCATTATTCCCCAATATTGATATATCTCTTCTTGTTGCATATTCATAGAAATATTCCTCCCACACTCATACCAAGAAATATCATGAAACCATATCTATTGAACAGATCCAACACCTCTAATAGGTTCATGACATCCTTACAGAGGAAAAGTACAAGCATGACATATACTTCAACAAGGAAAGCGACTCACCAGGGTTCAGATTCAGTAGAAGTTTCTTCATCTCCTCAGGGAACTTGGTGCAATGGGTACCATTTCTTCCTAAGAGGGGAGGAATTATCTAGGTGGATCTCAGTGCCCATCCACCTTTTCCATTGAATCAACATTTCAAGCATATGGATTTGATAAACCATGATATTCACCTTTTTGATGAGGAATGGAATGTAACACCATCTTCATTTGTTAATTACAAACATCATGTAATGATTCCTTGTGGTCTTATGTACATGCTTACAACATAGCATTAATGCACTAGATCCCATTAGAAATATGTAGTTAAGCATGCTCAGGTTAGAGTAATACTAGGATGGGTGACCACCCGAGAAGCCTTAGACTAATATATCTCACTAGTAAACTTAGACTAATTTATCCCACATGCATCATGGGAATTGTTCTCCTTTCACTCTCTCATATATAATTGAGGTGAAGGAGGCCCTTTAAGCATGTAATGGAGTGTGATGTAAATCTTGTTGGGAATGAAGCGAAGCCAACATCTTTTTCTTTTTAGAGATAAACTACCCGACTCTACTAGTTTGTGTTCTGCAATGTTTTTGTATCTTATTCATTAATAGAAGTTGGGTTTCACTGTATTTTCTTGTTCTCTATTATATATATATATATATATATATATATTTCTCATTTCATTCTTGAGCATAATCCAAATAATCTACCAAGCATATACCAATATAACCAACATACCATCACAAGATATGTGTCTCAATTATGTACAAGAACATAAATGATATGCAACCAACCATATACCTCAAGCATATGAGAAACCATGTACCATGTATCAACCATGTACATCAACACTAGTACCATACCATGTACTAAGCGTGTACCATACCATGTATCAACCTATACCATACCATGCATCAACCATGTACCATGTATCAATCATGTACAACAACCATGTACATCAACACCTGTACCATACTATGTATCAACCATGTACCATATCAAGTATATCAACCATGTATTATACCAAGTACATCGACCATGCATTGTCTCATGCATCAACCATGTACCATATCATAATATATCATTAATGAAGTGCTTCAAGCATAAGTAAAATAACAACAATACCAAGATACCAATATAGTCAAGATGTGTTATTAATCAATGTACCATAACATCATTAAGGTGTACCTCAACATGTACCAACATCACTAAGACATGCACCTCATACATGTACCAAGAATATGCCTCACACCATGCACCAAATATGTGCCTGAAACATATACCAATTCCTCAACAAGATACCAAAGGCAACACCATCAACATGTAACCAAGATGTACCTCAAACCATGTGCCTCAAGCATGTGCCAACATCCATAAACTATGTACCAAGATATATCATAAAAAATGTGCCATATCACTCATATACCATACAACAAACCATATGCCAAGCATCCAAGATGTTCCTCTAACAATGTATCATACCATCACCAAGGTGTACCATGCACAATCACTACCATGACATGCCTCAAGCATGTACTATAACAACATAAGAATAATCCTTTAAACTAACACATAAGCATACCTATGATCATGTAGATACCCCACTGTATCAGATAAAAAATGACTAAACCAACCTGGGCATCAACAACCTGGCACAAGCATCACTTCTCAAAATTTCACAAGCCTTTTCATAGATCTTCCACTTGCTCCTCTACTGTCCGCAGATATCTGTGCTTTCCTCCACTACAATTCGTGTACATCTGTGCCCTTCTGACCTGTATCTCGCAAATACCTCAGAAACTAGGTTTACTCACATTTTCTGCAACTCCAAGACTTTCACCTTCGACCTTCCTTCGCAACCTTAGACTTTCTATGTCATATTCAACCTCAGATTCTCCTATACAAAGATAAACCATATCACTATCCACTTAGAGATATTCAATAGAATGTGTGTATGAATGTACTTATGAGAGACTTATTGAGGTGTATTTATACTTTTGCTTAGTAACCTCTCTCCTTATTTTAGGGGTTTCTTGTTACAACCACTTTACCCTTTCATTAATGAATTGTAAAAAAATAGGGGCTTCTTAACCAATCTTCGAGGCTTCCAACTTCATGATTCCATAACTCCTCAACCATGAGGAACCACATGGCGTACCACCTATCAAGGAAAATTGCATGACGAGGACTATTCATCCATGAGTGGGTTAACTGCATTCACAATATCCTTCATGTCCTTAACTCTCAAACAACTTCCGGCATCATGACCACACCTATGGGTTTCTTGTAAACTTCTTCAAAGTGTCTTCCCGTTAGGGCCATGCTTAGAGCTATGCCATAAGGGGACCACTTTGGAGAATTCTCCAAATACACCCATCACATCTGTTGACATCAACCACTCTTGTTGACATCAATGACAACTAACTCACCATCTATCTCAATCACAAATCTGAGGTATATCGAATGCTTTAAGGATTGAAATCAATGACAACCAACTGTCCAAACCAACTATCCAACAAGTCAATGGTGTGCAATAATTTAACTAGAAATGATTTTTATAGCGTAAATATTTATACTTAATCCTGTATCAATACTTTCCTCCATTTCTTGTACATAATGTCCTCGTTCATTATAATACATAGGTTTTCATATTGTAAAAACACTAATATGTTTAGTGATCAAATTTAATTATGTATCAAATTAAATTTTGATGATTGTGGATATGTATATGTTATTTCAATTTTTAAAAGACACATAAAATATTTTTAACATGGTCAATGGCGTGCAATCATTTAACTAGAAACGGTTTTTATGCCTTAAATATTTATACTAAATCCATTTTATTTCGTTTAGATTTAAATCCTTTCAAACATGTGCAATTACTTTAACTAGAGGTTTGTTTGAAATAACAAAGGTGTGATGTGTTGTTTCTTAGAAAAATACTATTGTAATTTTGCATGATATTTCAACTCGAATTATATTAATTAACATATTATTCAATTTTATATTTTACATTGGATTTTGTTTTATATAAATTTAGAATTTATTCTAATCAAAATTAGAGAAATTTAATTTATATATCTAAATTCTAGATTGCATATTTAATAATTATAGCAAAACATTATAACTTTCTACTACAAAAATTGTATAGAATAATAATATTTTGAAAACTTTACAACTCTATGTAGTTCATGTTTTTATTTCACTAGAAATGGTGTTTGTTGTGATTATTTGAACTCATTTCATAAATGTCTTTGTGTTATTTTATGGACACTCAAATATTATTAGTTCCTGCCTCACATCAACATGACTATTGTAAATGGTTTCTGTTTTTCAAATACTTCAGTACACAAATCAAATAATTTGACTCTAAACTTTATTTTCATATCTCTTTAACACTTTTTCTTGGCCTACCAAATATTTACAACACTTTTGTTTAACCAATTAAAAATTTTGAGGCCTTATTTGGTCTCATATCTAGGAAATTTCATTTGAAACTTAAGGAATACATGATATATTTGTACTGTATTTCAGAGAGGTAGATTAATGCTAGCCCTTGAGACTAGCATTATTTCAGAACAATAATGCTTGTTTTTAGCCAAGGATTATCTCATCGCATGACTTTGCTTCATGCAAGACATTGATGGACACAAATAGCCAAGTGTTTGAATAGTTGTAAAACTTAGCCAAATGTTTGAGTGATTGTAAACATTCTAGTCTATAAATCCTTAGATTTTCTCATGTTTAAGAGTTGTACATCCATGTTTTCCATGCTGGTTTGCGAGCCCCGAAGAAGGGATCACCATTTCGATATCCACTGATGGAAGCATATATGTAACAGTTTGTTCGGCCCGCTGGCTCGATCAGGTTTCTTTCCCCTCAAGTCACCCTGGTCCTGCCTAACTTCGGGGATCAATAAGGACCACGCGTGAGGATAATATACCCGTGACATTCCAAAATTTGTAGTTTGTGTAATTTGTATTCCGAGTACTTGCATCAGGTGACTGCATTTGCTAGTGGTTGTGCTCGGTAAACTGCGTGACCCTCCCCTTCTCTAGCACAATTTTTTTCTTTTCTTTCCCTCCAACTTAGCTTATTGTCCATGCCAGTTCCTCCATAGGAACTGCTACAAATAAAGGAGTCCCTTATAGTATTGGTAATAAGGGACATATCTCCTCTGGCGGTAAGGAAATTTTGCAAGTTTCTCGTGTATGGTGTCTCAAACAAGGGATCTCCCTTCTTTTTTTTTTCTTTCGGCCAATGCTTATGTGGTGAGTCTAATTCATCCGTTTCCATGAGCACCCCTCTTCAGAAGACTAATAAGTTCCCTTTGGTCGCTCCTTCCTGTCCAACCAACTCAGAAGACTAATTCAAATCAAGTACCAACATGAACACTTGCCTGGGATCACCCCTTGGGATAACCTGCATAAAGTACCAACATTGAGTACCAAGAATGATGGATACACACCTCGATCAAGTACCCAAATATCGAGAGTGTGATGTCCACCTGTGTCAACTAGAGGCTATCGACAATGGGATATCAACAAGGTCCTCTCAACAACTGGCTTTGGGCGAACAATGGATGCCTATCTTCTTCAGGTTGTTAATGAAACAGTGGATATCAACACTAGCTTACTAACCACTGACAATGTGACTCACACTGACCGGTTCATTAGATTTGTAGAATTTATTTATTTTGAAAGTCCCATTTCATATTCATTATCAGATTGTATATTTAGATTTAGAATTGAAATGGCAAAGTGAAACACGTAGATATGCAAGTATAATTAATTGTGATATTAATACATATGGGTGGTCTGTCCCTACCCATGAGACTTTATCACCTTGTAAAATCTTAATGGATACATTACGTTGGATAAGATGATTGTTAAAACCTTGTCCATGGCTCCCACAACGTCTCTATGAAAACCTTGTTCATGGATCCCACAACATCTATGTTGTCTGTGTTGTATTTTTGGGTCCCGAGTTTATGCCTTACAACTGCTCAGATCCAAATTTTTTCCTCGGAGTAAACTACAATGACAATTGAATTGACCCACTGCAAAACCATATCCTTTTGTCAGCCTAGGATCGAAACTCGGTCATGATGGATGCACACATAGAATCCATGCAAATTACATGCAAGCATGGGGACCAACTGGAGACCATTCCATGTAATGGAATTCACGTGGAAGGAGTTAAATAAATCAAATTATATAAAGTAATTGCAAGTGTCACTGACATATATCTTATCTCACTAATGCATACCCCCTATCCCTCCTAAGGGCTGCATGACCTCCCGGTCATGATCTTCCGGTTCTGGAGCCGAAATGGCTCTTTTGGTTCCGAATTGGAACCCTTCGGATGAATACCCAGGTCCCTTACGAAAGCTTTGTTAGATTTTTCGGGAGCCAAGTGTAAACTCCCACAGCACACGACCAAGGGATGTGACCTCGCACAAAGCCAAAAAGGCGCTTATCGGGGACCGAGACTTCACAAGTCAAGCGTCCCATCTCTTGCTCCCTTGAACCTCTGGTAACCAAAATTTCCCGGCGCTTTTCCCTTCGGGATTTCATGTTTCGCGAAATCAGGATGCAAGGGATGTCCTTGCTCCTTAGAACCTCCGGTCGCCGAAAATCCGAAATGACGATGCTTGATCGATTTCGGGATTTTGCGTTTCACGACATTAGGGCACAACGAGTATCAATGCTCCTTGGGGTCTCCAGTCGCCGAAAAGCCGAAATGTCGAAAACCAAAACGCTGAAATACCCGGTGTCTGTCGATTTCAGGATTTCTCATTTCATGAAGTCAAGATACAAGGAGTATCACTACTCCTTGGAGTCTTTGGTCACCGAAAAGATGAAATGCTGAAATCTCTTGGCGTTCGATCAACGACTCACAATAATTCCTGTGATCGACGACTCACGTGGAATTGCGATTTCACTATTTCATGATTCAAGGTTTTGGGGGACAAAACCTCTGTCTTTCCACCTCCCGGTACCCAAAGTCCCAAAATGCACGTTGATAAACTCTCGTTGCTAACCTCCTCACAGCTCCAGCTGATTCAACGGCCTCCGGGGTTTTAGTGTTCTTCCTCGAGGATTCTCCACCGTTCGTTTGGATTTTCGAACTCTCTTACTGGATCTATGTAGGGTTAAAGCCTGCGCTCCTTTCTTCAATCAAACGGCCTGCAGGAATTTCCATCATGATCCAACGCTCGAAAACGTTCTTCCTCCTGAGATTTTACTCGATTTCAACTTAGGATATTTTCTAAGTCTGCGAAGACTCGGTCTTCGATTCTTCCATGGAATGAATACCTGGACTTCGACAACACTTACAAAGCGTTATCCCTCCTGAGTCCTGTTTGATACAGATGTCAATAACTCAGATTCATGACGTTTTCTCCCTGGATCGATGAACACCTTACAGAGCTCCTGGTGAAGAGAAAAAAAATTCCACGGCGTATCTCTCTAGCTCGATGCACACCTTGCAGAGCTCTTAATGAAGAGAAACAATTGAAACTGGAAACAACTCACAGTTCCATTCACTTTCTTATAAAACATAAATTAACAGGAAATTACACACAGTCCAAGCATAACGCATTTGGATCAATTTTTCCTTCTGCTCTATTCATAAGTGCCCACTGGCTACATAACACATACAAATTTCAGTAATTCAAAACTGAGAATTTTCTGCTCACTCACAGTTCTCTCCCAAATGATTTCTCCTCCTACTTACTTACTTACTTACTTTTATATAACTCAAAATATCTCTAGGGTTTCCCCTGGCTATTGCCTACTCTAAACCTTATCCTACGCTACCTTAAATCGATCACTTTCCAGAGCCGAAGTGCAAACTTTTGCTCTATTTTACAATTTCAAAAACTTGCTTCAAAGGAAAAACCCGACATTGGTTCAAGCGTGTCTTCGAAGGTGAATTTCAACGCTGAGTGGAGGCGGATCCTGAAATCAGTTGAACTGCCACGTTGAAGTTCCGGGAGAACTCTCACATGTTTGGTGGTCCCACCTCTACGCGCTTGCCAACGATGCTCCTGCATCATACTCCCCTTGAAAAAAATTCATGGACTCCTGTCCATGAGCTCCTATATTGACCTTCCTTGCTTCTGGATAACAAATTCATTTTCCCAACTTGCATATTCTATTGGGCATCCCTTCCATTTGACCAAATACTCAAAATAAGTCTTCCTCCTGGTCATCTTGCCAATCCTCCGATCCATAATCTTCTCCATCTGTATCTTCTCTGCCACAAGCATCTGCTTCTCCCACTGAATCTTTACTTGATATTCTGAGCCTTCCGTGTCATCTTTTCTGTAAGGATACAGGTCTGAGACATTGAATATGGGTGAAATGCCCACACCATCTGGCATCTTGATCTCATAGGCGTTTGCATCGAACTTCCTCAAGATCTTACAGGGTCCTATCTTCTTCATCTTTAATTTGTTATATGTTCTCCTAGGGAACCTTTCCTTCCTGAGATGTGCTAAAACTTGATCTCCCACTTCAAATTAAAGTTCCCTGCGATGCTGATCAACTCTGTGCTTGTATTTCTGGTTAGAATTTTGTAATTGTTCTTTGATTCAGCTATGGAGTTTCTGCATTTCAGCAGGAAAATCCTCTGCTCCAGCGCTTCTGATCTCTCCCTGTTCCAAGTCTCTCAACTCAGACACTCCCCTAGGTTTCATTCCATAGAGTATTTGGAATGGGATCCTCCCAGTGCTCCTATTTAGTGAGTCATTGTATGCAAATTCTGCTTGTGGCAGAATCTGATCCCACGGGTTATGATGTTCAGTAACCAAACTTCTCAATAAATTGCCCAAACTTCTATTTACCACCTCAGTCTTCCCATCTGTCTGAGGGTCATAAGATGAGCTGAAGGACAAATCTATCCCCATATTCTTCCATAACTTCCTCCAAAAGTGACCAACAAATTTTGTGTCTCGGTCTGAGATAATGCTCCTGGGTATACCGTGAAGTCTTACAACTTCTCTGAAAAATAGATTTGCAACATGTGTTGCATCATTGGTCTTCTAGAATGGGATGAAATGTGCCATCTTTGAAAACCTATCTACCACCACAAATATGGAATCGATTCCCGTTTGTGTTCTTGGCAATCCCAACACAAAATCCATGCTTATTGCATCACAAGGCCTCTCTGGTATATGCAATGGTTGATATAATCCAGTGTTCTGTCTTTTCCCCTTTGCATGTTGACAAATCCTACATCTGTTCACAAATTTTATCACCTCTGTTCTCATACCTGGCCAATAGTATGAACTGCTCAACTGTGCAAATGTTTTATCGTGGCCGAAATGTCCAGCCAATCCTCCACTATGCTTCTCCTTCAGAAGCTTGTCCCTCATTGAACATATTGGTATGCACAATTGGTTTCCTTTGAACAAAAATACTTCCTGAACCATATACTCTTTCCACTAACTTCTATCTCTCAGTACAGGGTTTGTACATGCTTCGTAGGCCTCCTTGAAATTTGCATCCTCACAATACATGTCCTTAAGGTGTTCAAACCCCAAGGTCTCCACCTGGAATTCCTACAGAATTAAACATCTCCTACTTAATGCATCAAAAACCTTGTTAGCATTCCCAACAATATGTTTTATGACAAAAGTAAAATTTTGCATGAATTCAACCCATTTTGCACGCCTCTGATTCAGTTTTTCTTGTCGGGTTATGAATTGTAAAGCTTGATTATCGCTATATAAGACAAACTCTTTTGGGATAAGATAATGCCTCCATTTCTTCAATGCTTGAATGATGGCATAGAACTCCTTGTCATATGTGGAGTATTTACTCTTAGTCTCATTCAGTTTCTCACTGAAATAGGCAAAAGGTCTGTTATCCTGACTCAAAACAACTCCTGTTGCAACTCCACTTCCATCACATCTTACCTGAAATGTCTTCCCAAAGTTCGGCAAGATCAAAATTGGTTGTTCTGTTATCTTCTCCTTCAGTATATTGAAGCTCCTTTTAGCCTCCTCTATCCATTTAAAAGACTTGTGCCACTTCTTCACTGTATCCATCATTGGTGCACAAATTCCACTGAAATCTCTAATGAACTTTCTGTAAAAACTTGCTAAACCATGAAAGCTCCTTACCTCAAACATGCTCCTTGGTGACGACCATTCCCTGATTGCTTTCACCTTCTTTGGATCCATCTTCAATTCATTCGAAGATATCACAAAACCCAATTAAATGAGTTCTGTCTTCATAAAATAGGACTTCTTCAGATTGATCAACAACTTCTCCAGCTGTAGCCTCCTCATTACTAGCGTTAGGTGCCTCAAATGCTCCTCTTTAGTCTTGCTAAAAATTAGTATATCATCCAGATATACAACCACGAACTTGCCAATGAACTCTTTCAGAATTTCGTTCATCATCCTCATAAAAGTGCTTGGGGCATTTGTTAAGCCAAATGGCATAACCAACCACTCATACAAGCCTTCATTCATCTTAAAGGCTGTTTTCCATTCATCGCCTTCTCTCATCCTAGCCTGGTGATATCCACTTTTCATATCTATTTTAGAAAATAAATTTGCTCCACTTTAGTCTTGCTAAAAATTAGTATATCATCCAGATATACAACCACGAACTTGCCAATGAACTCTTTCAGAATTTCGTTCATCAGCCTCATAAAAGTGCTTGGGGCATTTGTTAAGCCAAATGGCATAACCAACCACTCATACAAGCCTTCATTCATCTTAAAGTCCGTTTTCCATTCATCGCCTTCTCTCATCCTGGCCTGGTGATATCCACTTTTCAGATCTATTTTAGAAAATAAATTTGCTCCACTTAAGCAATCCATTAAATCATCCATTCTCGGTAAAGGGAATCTGTACCTGATGGTGATCTTGTTGATGGCTCTTGAGTCTGTGCACATTCTCCATCCTCCATCTTTATTTAGGCTTAACACAGTTGGTACTGTGCATGGGCTCAAAATTTCTCTGACCAAACCCTTATCCAACAACTCTTGGACTTGGTTCCTCACCTCCTCATTCTCTCGAGGTGTTAATCTGTACGATGCCTTGTTTGGAAGGCTTTCTCCTGGTATCAAGTTGATATGATGTCTGATACTCCTGATGGGCGGGAATAAGTTTGGTAGCTCATCCACCACTATATCCACAAAATTATCCAGCAACTCTTGGACTTCTTCAGGTAAATCGTCCATTGATGTACTTGTGAGGGTGACTTGGGCTTCCTCACCACAACAAACTGCATCTCCTGTTCTCCCTTGACTTATTTTAGGAGTTCCTTCTCGCTCATGAGAAGTATGCTTGTGTTGGCTTCCTCCTTTGCTCTTTTCTCCTCCATCGGTAGTAACATATGCGTCCTACCATTCTTCTCCAATGTATATGTATTCTTCCTCCCATCGTGAATGACATTTCTATCATAATTCCATGGTATTCCCAACAAAATTTGGCATACATACATGGGAATTACATCACACAGGATTTCATCTTTATATCCTCCTATTTTAATTTCAACGAGACATTGTTTAGTAATCATTACTTGGTGTCCTTTTTGCAACCATGAGACTTTGTATGGCCTCGGATGTGAAGTTGTCTTAAGCTCCAATTTCTCCACCATATCCATGGATACTAGATTGTCAGTACTCCCACTGTCAATGATCACCTTGCAGATTCTATCCTTGGTCTTGCAAGCTGTCCTGAAGAGATTGTTTCTCTGCACTGGCTTCTCAATTTCTGCCTCTGGTTTTAAGAGAACTTTTCTCAACATCAGGGATGCTCCATCCTCTACTCATTTTTCTTCAACATATCTTCGCTGTGCTTCTGAAATGTGAGCTTATCGTCCTTCCTTCTTTTTCTCGGGACACTCCCAAGACATGTTCCCTATCTTTCCTCAGTTATAGCATCTTATTCCTCCTCTGCCTCTTCCTCTAGAAGAGTTTCTTCCACCACCTTGTCTTCCTCATGAACTTCCTCCTCATTCTGAGTGATTGTGTGGTTTCTCAGCCTTGTCCTTAGAATGATGTGCTCTGTCATGGTTACATCCCTTGCTCTTACTTAGGACCAAGATTTTACCTCTTCCTCGTTGGTTCTGTTTTCTGGCCAGCTTCTCCTCTGCCTTCAATGCAAACTGATAAGAATCTTCCACAATCCTCACTAACATCATGCTCAGCTCATCCTGGACTTCATATCTCAATCCATTTACATATCTGGCGACTTTTTCTTCGTCCTTCTCTCTTTTTCCATATTTGATGTTCAGCCTATAGAACTCCTCGGTGTACTATTTGATTGTCATTCCTTTCTGTCTCAGGTTCTATAGCTTCTTGAACAGATTGATCTAGTAGTCCTTGGGTATGAACTTAACCTTCAGCTTGGCTACCATCATGTCCCAACTCTTTATCCTTTGTTTGCCTTTACTTCTCCTCTCAACTTGCAGTTCATCCCACCACAGTTTTGCATGCCCTTTTAGCCTGGTGACTGCCTACTTCACCTTCTTCTCCTCACTAACATCTTCATAGTCGAAGTGTTTGTCCATGGACCTTATCCAGTCCAGCAGTTCTTCAGCGTCTATATTTCCCTCATACATGGGAACCTCTATCTTAGATCTTCCTCCCATTCTGACAACTTCTCTCAATAAATGCTCTTCTACAGCTTTTTCAGCCTCAAACTCTTCACTTTCTGCATCACTGACATCCCCAACGTCAGGTGCTCTCCTTTGTGTTGCTTCCATTGTCTCCATTCGAGCGTGAAGCTCTCACATCTCTCTCTCTACAACATGGTTGCCTAAAGGCGCGTCTCATCTCCTTGGCGACATTGTGTTGACTGTATGTCACACACATAGTACATCTCTGAGTTTTCTATCTCCTTCTTTTTCCTCCTTCGCCTAAAATCTATAGATGAAAAATGTGCTCTGATACCACCTGATGCAGACCCCCTATCCCTCCTAAGGGATGCATGACCTCCTGGTCAGGATCTTCTGATTCTGGAGCCAAAATGGCTCTTCTGGTTCCAAATTGGAACCCTTTGGATGAATACCCAGGTCCCTTACGAAAGCTCTGTTGGCTTTTTCGAGTGCCAAGTGTAAACTCCCACAGGACACGACCAAGGGTTGTGACCTCGCACAAAGCCGAAAAGGTGCTTATCAGGGACCGAGACTTCACAAGTCAAGCATCCCATCTCTTGGTCCCTTGAACCTCTGGTAGCCAAAATGTCCCGGCGCTTTTCCCTTCGGGATTTTACGTTTTGCGAAATCAGGACGCAAGGGATGTCCTTGCTCCTTAGAACCTTCGGTTGCTGAAAAGCCAAAATACCCACGCTTGATCGATTTAGGGATTTCGCGTTTCATAAAATCAGGGTGCAAGGAGTATCACTACTCCTTGGGGTCTCTGGTCACCGAAAATCCGAAATGCCAAAAACTGAAACGCCGAAATACTCGGTGTCTGTCGATTTTGGGATTTTGTGTTTCACGAAATCAGGATACAAGGAGTATCACTGCTCGTTGGAGTCTCCGGTCACTGAAAAGAAGAAATGCCGAAATTCGAAACACCGAAATGTCTTGGCGTTCGATCAACGACTCAAAATAATTCCTGTGATCGAAATCTCACGTCGAATCGTGATTTCAGTATTTTGTGATTCAGGGTTTTGGGGGACAAAACCTCTGTCTTTCCACCTCCTGGTACCCGAAGTCCTGAAACGTACGTCGATAAACTCTCGCCGCTAACCTCCTCGCAGCTCCAACTGATCCAACAGCCTACGGGGTTTCGATGTTCCTCCTCGATGCTTCTCCACCGTCCATTCGAATTTTCAAACTCTCCTGCGGGATCTATGCAGGGTTAAAGCCTGCACTCCTTTCTTCAATCAGACGGCCTGCGAGAATTTCCACCACAATCCAACGCTCGATGACGTTCTTCCTCCTGAGATTTTACTCAATTTCGACTTAAGAGATTTTCTAAGTCTGCGAAGACTCAGTCTTCGATTCTTCTAGGGAATTAATCCTTGGACTTCGAAAACACTTCCAAAGTGTTATCCCTCCTAAGCCTTGTCTGATACATTTGTCGATAACTCAGATTCATAATGTTTTCTCCCTGGCTCGATGCACACCTTACAGAGCTCCCAGTGAAGAGAAAAACAATTCCACAGCGTATCTCTCTGGCTCGATGCACACCTTGTAGAGCTCTTAATGAAGAGAAACAATTGAAACTGGAAACAACACACAGTTCCATTCGCTTGCTTATAAAACATAAATTAACAGGAAATTACACACAGTCCAAGCACAACACATTTGGATCAATTTTCCCTTCTGTTCTATTCATAAGTGCCCACTGGCTACATAACACATACAAATTTCAATAATTCAAAACTGAGAATTTTCTGCTCACTTGCAGTTCTCTCCTAGATGATTTCTCCTCCTACTTACTTACTTACTTACTTTTACATAACTCAAAATATCTCTAGGGTTTCCCCTGGCTACTACCTACTCTAAACCTTATCCTACACTACCTTAGATCGATCGCTTTCCAAAGCTGATGTGGAAACTTCTACTCTGTTTTACAATTTCAAAAACTTGCTTCAAAGGGAAAACCCGACATTGGTTCAAGCATGTCTCCGAAGGTGAATTTCGGCGCTGAGTGGAGGCGGATCTTGAAATCAGTTGAACTGCCACATTGAAGTTCTCGGAGAAATATCATGTGTTTGGTGGTCCCACTTGTGTGCACTTTCCAATGATGCTCCTGCATCACTCACACTATATTCAATGATCGTTATATAAAGTAATTGCAAGTGTCACTCACATCTATCTTATCGACGAGTTTAAATGACATCATGGAATACACTAGCTACCATTGCGTATAAGGACCCCAACAACATGGTTGTTGTGTATTGCTATCCTTTCGATTAACTATCCTCTCTTTTAGCTTTAGAGATGCCAAAGGTCTTCGATCATATTTAATTCCCTTGTTCCATAAGAAAAAAATGCAACAGTAGAAGGAACCCACGCTCCCACTAAAGAAATGAAGAACCATTCGTGCATGCAAAACCAATGCTTGATCCATCACCCTGAAGCTTTGGTGAAACTATTACAAATCCCACACGTATTCTATAGCATCGCTTCTGAGTTGAGTCTATTTGTCATGATGCATATACTGTGTATTCTTTAGTACATATATATTTTATGTAACTTGTTACTCAAAATCATGAAGTACACATGATGTGTATTAAACTATGATCTGAAGCGATGACAATGGTGCTTTGCATAATCGTTTAAAGATTTATATTTATAGAATAATGTGATCTGCATAATACGGTGTGGGATCTAATGACACTAGATTTATACATATTGCAAATGTATCACATGGATTGTAGATAAAATCCTTGAACTGAAGATGTCGCTTCACTTATTGTTCCTCTACCAATGGATATAAAAGCGATGAAGCTCCCTGTATTCCTGAATACATGACAAAATACTTCGAACCTGCATGCCCAAATAAATGGCAAAATACTTCGAACCCCTCTCCATTACATCTCAATCCTTTTGCAGCTGCATGGATGAGGAGAAAGATTTAGAAATTTTCACCTCTTGAGCATGAAATTATGACTCGCACATGATTTGAGCATGAAATGTTTTAACATTGACTATCCACGTACCCTGTTAATTATCAACTATATACATTTTATACTTGAATGTTCTTGTTGTTTAACTTCAATAAATGAGTCCAAAATATCGAAGCACTCCCAAAACTTTTGGATCAATAGTTAATAAAAAAATTTCATGTCTTAACTGCATTCCTTGCAAACAACTGAACAAGCACTGAGCTGAAGAGCTGCTTCAAAGAAATAATTACAAATAACACATACTTGCCTTAAAATATCCTGTATTCATAATCAACTGCATCATTTTTATATTATATCTTTTCTTCCTCTTTGCAAGCAATGCCTATATTTTTCAGATACCATTGGAGACTTGTCTACGAATATCGGAGCAGCAAGTCCCTGACTTTAGGGAAGCAATGTTTCTGTCTCCTTAGTAGGGACTTGTTGCTCCGCAACTACCCTTGTTTGTATTGGATGAATAAAAATTCTCTCTTGGTTTGTTTTAATAGTTTACACTTGCTATAGTCTTTTACACATTATTATCTCTTTCATTTATAAACTCCAAAGTTTGTTTATTTTTGAATTTTGGTTTGTTTATGTATAAAATATTTGTGGATTGTGTCCTAATGCACATGTTAGTGTGTTACTCGTGGATTTTCTTGGAAAATATTGCATGGTTAATGTTACCCAAACATTTTCTTGAAAATGGTTATGATAGTGATTTGATATAAATTTTTGAGTCATATAATTTACATGTTTTTTTTAGCATTTTTTCAAAATTGAATGATTTTTGAACTTTGAATTATTTATGTATAAACAAACTTTGAGTGAATGGTTAATATCTCACTTATTATTCATTTACAATGTATTATTGTTTGGTTCAAGAACTCTCTAGGAGTTTCAAGGTATCATAAATATCTTGGACCTCTTTTGTAAAGCTATGGGGATGTAAATTAATTGGGCTAAGTCTTATGTGCACTATTATTTTATGCAAGAGGACATGATTATGCTCGTAGACTATGTGCTTCCATTTCCAATAAAAAGTGTAGATGGAGGTCTCAAGTATATAGGTTTTTAGTTGAATCCAAATACATATAATTTAGAGGATTGGATGTGGTTATTTAAGAAAATTGAAACTCACATATTGTTGTGGGTGAAAAGGTGTCTTTCTTGAGGTGTGTTGGTCTGGTCTAAGAATCCTCAGTTGGGGGCTTATACTGTTCAAATTGGTTATAAATCTTATATGAATTATGATTTTTCAGGGGAGGCAACATGGTGGTGGGATATTGTATGGAAGGTGCATGCTTCCTTAAAGGCCAAAATCATGTCATGGCTCATGCTTAGAAAAAATCTTCTTACATGAGACAACAGTCTCAAGTGCGGTTGGATAGGTTTGGGATGGTGTACTCTATGTTGGTAGGAGATGGAGTCAATTTTTCATCTTTGTGTTTAATTTCCTTTTATGAAGTAGGTATGAAGTTGTTTGTTAAAAGAGTTCCAACCAAAATCTACCTAGAACAAAGAAAGATTAGAGGTATGTGTGAAGGAATGGATAATGGATTCTTCAATATATAGATATGGTGTGTTTGTAAGGAAATAAACACCCACACTAAACCAACAAAAAAAGAGAAGATAGATTTTCTTAAAAATAAATGACAAACACACACATCACAAAGAGATTTTACCCTGGAAACCCTTAATCGGGAAAACCAATATTCCTTGAGTGTCTTGCTCTCTTGTTATCTTATTCATTCATTAAATAAAAATTTACATGACTAACCTTGGTCTACACCTAAGACACAATCACCATCATACTCTCTTGATTTACACAAGAACAACCTTATGTTGAGCACACACTTATATTGAGGGGGGGGGGGATGTGAATCAGTATAAGACAATTTTTTAATTTTTCATACATTCATGAACCATAAGAAAACAATGACATATGAGATCTATTAGCTACAAATCATGGAACACAAAATTTACGTGGAAACCCTTTCCAAAGAAAAACACAAAACTTCTCTTTATAATTATTTGTAGGCACCAACCTATTGTTACAAATATTTGTAGGCACCAACCTACTCAAGACACCAATCCCCACTAGTACAAATCCCGGTAGGCACCAACTACTCTTATAGATCTTCGAAGACACCAATCTACTGGAGACACCAATCCCCACCACTAATAAACAACTTAGTAAGAAACACCAATATCTGTGTTTGAGAGGACCCAAAGTACTCTTACAGATCTTCGTAGACACTAATATACTAGAGACACCAATCCCCACCACTAAGCACCAACTTATCAAGATACACCGATCTCTTTGTTTGAGTGGCACAAACCTACTATGAGTTTTCTTGCTACGACTACTCACTAGATGTTCTCTCTGCTTTTGTCTTCACCAGGTCTACTCGTTGCTTCTTCCTTCACTATTCTTTCTAAATTTTTTACGTGAGGTGCTTCTGTATTTCTCGTTAGATCCCTAAAAATTTCACAGTCTAAAGTGTCTCATAAAAAACGTTATAGAAAAAATACCAAACCGACCTATTTAAAACCGATTTTGGGACCATTTAGGAGCCTTAACTTCCATATGGTATATATCAGAATGTTGTTGATGTTTGAGTCTACTAGGATTGAAACAACAACCTCACGGGGATATGAATCCTCCTGCATTTTATAGAGGTGGTACTCCTCTTTGAGAGTTTCTAAAAGATCTTTCTTGAAATTCTTTCGTGACAATATTTATGGATAGGAGAATGATATGAAGCAAGCCCCAAAATATTTATCACTCAATTAAAATAAAAATTTATAAATATACACAAAAAACAATTCCTGAGAAAAGGAACACGAATATTCACCCATAAAATTAGTAGAAATAATATATAAAGATCATATATTAGTTGAAATAAAAACAAATATCACATTCATCACATCCATGAAATATATTTGATCACATTTATAGAAAGAAAATAGACGGTCCCAAAAATTAGAGAACCTTAAAAGAGTTTTTCAATAGAATCAAAATAAGATTTTGATGAGTCAATTTCAAATATTTTATCTGTAACAACCCCTCCGTTAAGACATAAATATAAGTGAGTACAATAGTGGTAATTTTTTTTTGAAACATCATTTAGGGAAAGTGTTATACGAAAATAAAATACATCATTATTTACACATTCTATTCTCATCTATATCACTACACAACAAGATTCAGATACAACATCACTGTTATTCAAGGATCAACCATATCACATAAAGATAAAAAAATATGTCTACCCACCCAACCTACCCTGCAAGGTTAGGACCTTAAAGACACATAATCAACGTTCAAGTCCAGGATTCATCCAATTGATTTTGACCATCTAAACACTGAGGACTGACGACTGTTCTGAGGAACAAGAAGGTATCTAAATCCCATAATCCCTATCCTATTCTGAAATTCAATATCACAACATATTATAGTGAAACAAATAATGTAAACTATTTTATTTCAGAAGATCATACCAATGCACAAGTTGATCATTATATCAATCAATTCAACTGACCACTTATAACAAGATTAGGCCAACCATTTTAAAATAATTTGAGCATATAATCTACTATCAAAATTCACAAATCCAACAACAATTATCCGAGTTCAACTTTACTATACAATTAACTCTCAATATAAACACATTAAGCATTAAAAATTAAATCCATAAATATACAATGTCATCGTGAATTTACTCAACATTATTGTAAATTTATTACCAATACTCCTCTTTTATATATATAAAAAAGTTTAAACTTATTAAAGAATAAAATTGAT
>ML791973.1:232492-253100 GCA_009831015.1 Picea engelmannii | reverse complement strand
AGCTGAAGAGCTGCTTCAAAGAAATAATTACAAATAACACATACTTGCCTTAAAATATCCTGTATTCATAATCAACTGCATCATTTTTATATTATATCTTTTCTTCCTCTTTGCAAGCAATGCCTATATTTTTCAGATACCATTGGAGACTTGTCTACGAATATCGGAGCAGCAAGTCCCTGACTTTAGGGAAGCAATGTTTCTGTCTCCTTAGTAGGGACTTGTTGCTCCGCAACTACCCTTGTTTGTATTGGATGAATAAAAATTCTCTCTTGGTTTGTTTTAATAGTTTACACTTGCTATAGTCTTTTACACATTATTATCTCTTTCATTTATAAACTCCAAAGTTTGTTTATTTTTGAATTTTGGTTTGTTTATGTATAAAATATTTGTGGATTGTGTCCTAATGCACATGTTAGTGTGTTACTCGTGGATTTTCTTGGAAAATATTGCATGGTTAATGTTACCCAAACATTTTCTTGAAAATGGTTATGATAGTGATTTGATATAAATTTTTGAGTCATATAATTTACATGTTTTTTTTAGCATTTTTTCAAAATTGAATGATTTTTGAACTTTGAATTATTTATGTATAAACAAACTTTGAGTGAATGGTTAATATCTCACTTATTATTCATTTACAATGTATTATTGTTTGGTTCAAGAACTCTCTAGGAGTTTCAAGGTATCATAAATATCTTGGACCTCTTTTGTAAAGCTATGGGGATGTAAATTAATTGGGCTAAGTCTTATGTGCACTATTATTTTATGCAAGAGGACATGATTATGCTCGTAGACTATGTGCTTCCATTTCCAATAAAAAGTGTAGATGGAGGTCTCAAGTATATAGGTTTTTAGTTGAATCCAAATACATATAATTTAGAGGATTGGATGTGGTTATTTAAGAAAATTGAAACTCACATATTGTTGTGGGTGAAAAGGTGTCTTTCTTGAGGTGTGTTGGTCTGGTCTAAGAATCCTCAGTTGGGGGCTTATACTGTTCAAATTGGTTATAAATCTTATATGAATTATGATTTTTCAGGGGAGGCAACATGGTGGTGGGATATTGTATGGAAGGTGCATGCTTCCTTAAAGGCCAAAATCATGTCATGGCTCATGCTTAGAAAAAATCTTCTTACATGAGACAACAGTCTCAAGTGCGGTTGGATAGGTTTGGGATGGTGTACTCTATGTTGGTAGGAGATGGAGTCAATTTTTCATCTTTGTGTTTAATTTCCTTTTATGAAGTAGGTATGAAGTTGTTTGTTAAAAGAGTTCCAACCAAAATCTACCTAGAACAAAGAAAGATTAGAGGTATGTGTGAAGGAATGGATAATGGATTCTTCAATATATAGATATGGTGTGTTTGTAAGGAAATAAACACCCACACTAAACCAACAAAAAAAGAGAAGATAGATTTTCTTAAAAATAAATGACAAACACACACATCACAAAGAGATTTTACCCTGGAAACCCTTAATCGGGAAAACCAATATTCCTTGAGTGTCTTGCTCTCTTGTTATCTTATTCATTCATTAAATAAAAATTTACATGACTAACCTTGGTCTACACCTAAGACACAATCACCATCATACTCTCTTGATTTACACAAGAACAACCTTATGTTGAGCACACACTTATATTGAGGGGGGGGGGGATGTGAATCAGTATAAGACAATTTTTTAATTTTTCATACATTCATGAACCATAAGAAAACAATGACATATGAGATCTATTAGCTACAAATCATGGAACACAAAATTTACGTGGAAACCCTTTCCAAAGAAAAACACAAAACTTCTCTTTATAATTATTTGTAGGCACCAACCTATTGTTACAAATATTTGTAGGCACCAACCTACTCAAGACACCAATCCCCACTAGTACAAATCCCGGTAGGCACCAACTACTCTTATAGATCTTCGAAGACACCAATCTACTGGAGACACCAATCCCCACCACTAATAAACAACTTAGTAAGAAACACCAATATCTGTGTTTGAGAGGACCCAAAGTACTCTTACAGATCTTCGTAGACACTAATATACTAGAGACACCAATCCCCACCACTAAGCACCAACTTATCAAGATACACCGATCTCTTTGTTTGAGTGGCACAAACCTACTATGAGTTTTCTTGCTACGACTACTCACTAGATGTTCTCTCTGCTTTTGTCTTCACCAGGTCTACTCGTTGCTTCTTCCTTCACTATTCTTTCTAAATTTTTTACGTGAGGTGCTTCTGTATTTCTCGTTAGATCCCTAAAAATTTCACAGTCTAAAGTGTCTCATAAAAAACGTTATAGAAAAAATACCAAACCGACCTATTTAAAACCGATTTTGGGACCATTTAGGAGCCTTAACTTCCATATGGTATATATCAGAATGTTGTTGATGTTTGAGTCTACTAGGATTGAAACAACAACCTCACGGGGATATGAATCCTCCTGCATTTTATAGAGGTGGTACTCCTCTTTGAGAGTTTCTAAAAGATCTTTCTTGAAATTCTTTCGTGACAATATTTATGGATAGGAGAATGATATGAAGCAAGCCCCAAAATATTTATCACTCAATTAAAATAAAAATTTATAAATATACACAAAAAACAATTCCTGAGAAAAGGAACACGAATATTCACCCATAAAATTAGTAGAAATAATATATAAAGATCATATATTAGTTGAAATAAAAACAAATATCACATTCATCACATCCATGAAATATATTTGATCACATTTATAGAAAGAAAATAGACGGTCCCAAAAATTAGAGAACCTTAAAAGAGTTTTTCAATAGAATCAAAATAAGATTTTGATGAGTCAATTTCAAATATTTTATCTGTAACAACCCCTCCGTTAAGACATAAATATAAGTGAGTACAATAGTGGTAATTTTTTTTTGAAACATCATTTAGGGAAAGTGTTATACGAAAATAAAATACATCATTATTTACACATTCTATTCTCATCTATATCACTACACAACAAGATTCAGATACAACATCACTGTTATTCAAGGATCAACCATATCACATAAAGATAAAAAAATATGTCTACCCACCCAACCTACCCTGCAAGGTTAGGACCTTAAAGACACATAATCAACGTTCAAGTCCAGGATTCATCCAATTGATTTTGACCATCTAAACACTGAGGACTGACGACTGTTCTGAGGAACAAGAAGGTATCTAAATCCCATAATCCCTATCCTATTCTGAAATTCAATATCACAACATATTATAGTGAAACAAATAATGTAAACTATTTTATTTCAGAAGATCATACCAATGCACAAGTTGATCATTATATCAATCAATTCAACTGACCACTTATAACAAGATTAGGCCAACCATTTTAAAATAATTTGAGCATATAATCTACTATCAAAATTCACAAATCCAACAACAATTATCCGAGTTCAACTTTACTATACAATTAACTCTCAATATAAACACATTAAGCATTAAAAATTAAATCCATAAATATACAATGTCATCGTGAATTTACTCAACATTATTGTAAATTTATTACCAATACTCCTCTTTTATATATATAAAAAAGTTTAAACTTATTAAAGAATAAAATTGATGCCTAGTCATAATAGATAGTAAATGAGACTATAATAACCATATTATAACCGATTTATATGACTTGTTTTTACCCATATATAAATGAATAACATTCATATCCGAATGGTATATAATGGCTTAAAAACAATATATTTTATTTTTCCTTCTCACAATTCTGCTATTATAAGGAATTACAATTTGCTTTTTTTATAAACTATATAAGTCCTTTAATGAATATATAATTCTTACACATTTATATAATCCTTGTAAATCATGTAAAATTTAAATAAATAACAAATGAATTACAATTACTTTACTTATAGTAACAAATTAGAGATTAATTCATTAATAAATTTAATTATTAACTACATTCCATATATATATATAACTACTTATATGTTAATTGGGTATAGTTTGGATGGTTGTGAGTAATGATTGTTATCCTTTCCACCCGAGTCCAATTCTCATAATGACATGAATAAAACTTATAATAAGTATGTTGTAATGGCTTCGAGCCTATATGTATTGGAAAGTTTCCTTTGATTCAAAATTGAATAGAAACACTTTCTACCAGATATTCCATCTCTATTCAAGTCGCTTTCTCCTTAGATAATCTAGAATAAATGTTCATTGGAAAGCTCTGGCGCCTGCAAAGTCCTTTATTCAACGGGATGTACTCATTTCTAACCATCATATCTATCATACGGGATGTACTTTACATATGGCATCCGAGGAACGAAGAATATAAGTAGATAAGTTATATCAATGTTTCCAAAATGGTTACGATAGGCTCGAGCTACCCATGATAGTGGCAAAAAAAATCAAAACACAATACAAGATTCAGAGGAGGAACCAATTTCGCACATGTTATATTTGAGTTATCAAATGCAACCATCTATGGAGAAAATTAATTCGAAGTCCATAGAATTTAATTACAGTGAAAATCTTATTCTATATGCTTTAACATGATACCAGTTGCACGAGTTTAATTGTATGACCATAAAGAATTCAAACATCAAATTAAGCAATCATCTATTTCAAATTATCGATCAGATTTGATAGTAAAGTTGCTAAAACGTTAAGAAGTTCTAATATTATATAGAAAAATCTATCATTTCCATCTATCTATAATTTGTCTCTTCACAATAGATTTTAAGCGTATTTTGTAACGAATAAGATTTCAATAATGACCAAGTATTCTTCATACGAATACTGTGACCCAAGTGCTGATGTAGGAAGTTGATTTTCAATTGGAGATTGTGCCATGTCCTTTGATCCTCTTTCTAATCCAAAACATCACTGGTACCTTTCAGCCAACGCTAGGGGTATTTCTTCTTCCCCCTGAGCCGCACATGGACCATGTACAAAAACTAGAAAACGATATCTCTCAAGGTTGCCTCACAAGGAAGAGCTTCTACTCTTTTCCACAAGCTTGGTATCCCAACTCTCACAAGTCAAACACAATCCAACAAAATTTTGGCAGCATAACAGTACCAAGAAAAGTGAGTCCATTCTCCTTCTACCCCATTTATTTTATAGGTGAATTATCATTGACACTTGTCCACATGCAAAAGTAATTCAATTTTTTAATTATTTTATTATTGATTATTAAACCAGACACTTGTCTCACTCTCCCCAAGTTTCCCAAGTAATTACTCATTTTTATTTATTTAAAAATCCATTTTCCCTCACATTCCCCAATGTGTTCCTATTTTTGCTCTTAGTTGTCTCTTTGTTCCTCAAGTTCTCATTTAATGTGTCTTCTAATTAGATCTTAGTTAGAGTTGGATTATGAGTCTTCTTTTAGTTAGCATTTGTGGGAGATTAATTCAATATGATACTCTATGTGTACATTTATTCTCTCATATTTTGATTTTTTTCTATTTTAAAAATACATTTATTAATTTTCTTGCACACATGTGCATTTTTACCAACCTATAATTTTTATTACTCTTTTTCCTAGAGTTTGATTTTATCTCATTTAGTCTCTCATTTAAACTTAGACTTAGACTTAGTCTTAAACTTAGGCTTAGACTCTTGTTAGGCTTCTAGTTTATAATTTACTCATTAATTAATACTATGTTCTAACGAGGTCTAAATATTTCATTAAGTTCTCTAGGACATCTAGATTTATTGAATCACATTTTAATTACACGACTTTCCCTTCAAGACGCACCTCCACGATCCAAGGGTGCCACTCGCCTTTGACTAGTTTTGGAAGTTTGTCTGACCCTTGGAGTCAAAACTCCATTCAATCGACCTTGTGAGATACTAAGGGCTTATAAGGAATAATGATTCTGCCTTATTGTGCATCCCTTAGATTTCCTCGTGAATGAATGTCTTAGTTTTCCCTCACGACATTGTGTACCTCTCGAACTAGGTAAGTTTTAACCTACATTTCAATCAAAATTAACCCTGAATTGGTTTTTTGGGATTTTCTAAAAAATACTAAAGTATTTACAATCTGACGAAAATAAATGTGTTTGTCCAAAAGGACTGGGATTGGGGCTCCTGTAGAACATAAAATAAAAATAAGAGAAGATATTGGAGACATTGGATCAATGCAAAAGCAAGTCTAAACCTAGAGAGAAAAATAGAGAGAACCGATAAAAAATCAGTTATGTTATTCAAGTAAAAAATAAACGTAACTAGATTATTTCTGATTTGAAAGGAAAATTTTGCGAATAAATGTGCTCTCCAGAATTAGTGTGATGAATATCTCTTACTTCATTTTCTTGTTGATGTGCCTTTTGTATATTTGTTTGTTGTGGTTATATGACTGGCTTTAACTACTTCTATTGGAGTCTCAATCTTGATTAAATCCCTTTTTATCCATTCTTCAATATATTCCCTTAAGGGAGAAACAATCACCTCTTTCTTGAATTTGATATTAAATAATACATTTTCAATTTTTCTAAAGTTGATTGATAAATTTTGCAAAGTGGTCTCAACATCTTCATTCCTATTTGTATTTTCCATGAACCAACTATCAATATCATCATTAATGTATTCTACCACACTGTCAAATTTCTCTGCCGATAATATTTTCAAAGTCTCAACATGTTCCTCAAATTGTTGTCTAGTCATGGCATTGAATTTGCTATCAACTTTGAATCTGATACCTCAATAGTAGTGCCCACAATATCTAACCCAATTAATTATGAATATGCCTCGGTCTTTTTGAATGATATTTCATCAATTTCACTTAAAATTCCCCTTAATACATTAATTCTTTGAATCCAACATACTTTTAATTTCTTTATATGACTTTGAGAAGGAAAATATTCTTGTTTTCTTCTTTGTCCTGTCATTGCCAAAACCTTTGCAACAAACATGGAAAATCCATCTTTGAGAAATCCTTCTTCATTTGCTATGTTTGCATTCAAATATTCATTGGTATTTTGTATCTTGACACTGAGAGAAGATAATTTTTTTTTCTAAATCCCATGTATTTAAAATGAGTGACATTCTTTTCTTTATGACTTCTTCAACTCAATGTCGGGTAGAAGTAAGTAAACTTGAGGCTTCTCTCAATATTAAAATTGAATCTATGGTTCTCTGAAGATTCTTCCAGATTGGACCATGACAACAAGGGTGAATAATATAGGTGGATGAACCAAAGTCGATTCCAATTCTTTCACTCTTTCTTTAAGATTGAATTTTTTTTCTTCCAGATCAATTATGGACACATCTAAAGCATCTCCCGTAACTCTGAGAATTGAATAAAATTTGGACGTGGGCATATCTATGAAATCAATTGTGGAGCGATATTTTCCCTTTTATTCTTTGGATTTCTTTCAAAAATTAGTTTCTTGGAAGATTTATCAAACAATGCATTATGTATAGAGAAAGTTTCTTTATATGAGAAAACTTCATTCTGGATGGAAAGTTCAACAAAAAATTGTGTATTTTATTGTACTTTCTCTTCTTCTTAAGGAAACTAGATATTCTCGATATCAACATCTAAAACCATTTCTTCAAGAAAAATGTAATTTTCAGGTATGTTTTTTTCTTCCTCTTCTTGTTGAGAATTGTTTCTTTTTATTTTTACTTTCAACTTGTGAGGGTTTTCCAAATTTCCTTGGGGAGAGTTTTTCTCACCACCATCATTTGAATTATTAGTCGAGGATTTCCTTTATTGAGACACTATGGACTAAGAATTTACTTTGGGCATAACACTTCTATGAGAAACAATAAGAGATTGGGCACTTCTTTCACCTGAGGTATTTCCCCTTTGTTTGTAATTCTCTGTGGTACTTACAATAGTTTCTATATCACCAGATTGTTTCTCAATATATTGAATAGGAGGGTCGTGGCTATTTCCTTCTTATTATCCAAATATAAGGGTATTAGCCAATGTAGGACTAATTCCAAATGATGCCATGTGATTGTAAAAAAGGCCATTAGGATATAAACCCTTAATCTCTTTTGAAAATATTAATTTGTATTGGACGAGATAAGAAGCAAATTCATCAATTTTAGCAATTCCCCTCAACATAATTTCACCAACTTTCCAGGGAAAAGGGATGAACTGTTTCTTCTTATTTTCATAGAAAATATGGAACCAGGACTTGTACTGTCTTGCTACTTCTATAAAAAATAATTTATCTGGTACATAATTGTTGCGATAAATTCACCCTACGGACATGTTGAACTCTCCTTAGATCAAATCATGATCTAATACATACTTGAAACAAATGGTTACTACTTTCCTTTTATATTTAAATCGTTAACATATAGATATAAGGAGGGAGACTTACTTGTTTCCCAAATTTTTTACTCACTGCTCTATCCTTTGACCTCACTCCTCCAATCCTTTTTAGTGATCAAAGATATCTTCAAAACAATAAGAAAACCTTTCTACTTATACTAGTTCTTGTTAGGTAATAACTAAATCTATCTATACCCGATTAACTTAAGCATAGACACTATCATGAACAATATAGTGAAAGGAATAGGACAAGTTTATAATTCAAATATGAAAACTTACATAGGGATGGTGCCAATCCTCCAAACATCCTTCCTTATAGCCCTTGGATGCACACAGTGATATTCAATACTTTCTCTTAATATCAAAGGTTTCATACTCTATAGAACTCCCCCTCTTACCCATGCATGTCCTTGTTTATATAGAACTTGAGAGGCTTAACCACCATGACAATTCAAGGGAATGGTTGAGATATTTAGTCCTTAGATTAGGATTCAATACCCCAAAATGGATGGAATATCGATGACTCGAGTTTATGAGTCATCCCTCGATCACAACCACTCAAGAGTATCTCGATATTTTCCCATAGAAAAAGGTGGGTTAGCTCCAACAACACTAATGTTCCCCCAACACTAGCTGCAGAGTGTTACTAACACTCCCACAGAGTGGAAAAATGAGCATTTATTAGGGACTAACACTCCCTATACATGGGAAGGGATACATTAGTACTCAAACAAGGATTAAAAATTAGGGAAAGGGGTGTAATTTTGATCTCTTCATGATAGATTTTTCTTCCAAGTCACCTAGGGATTGTGAAAAATGTATTTACATGGTGTCAATGTTGGAAGATTTAGAAAAGTGAAATATTTAGGTTACGACACTTGGTAAAATGAGCCATTACAATTGCGACACTTACTAAGGTGATATATCACAATTACGACACTTAGAAAAATTAGATGTGACACTGAGAAAAGTGTGAAAAAGTGGTGTGTAACAATAATAGAGGAGAAAAAGAGTTTTTTCATGAGAACATAAAATTATGATAATATTATAATCATCCATTTTTTCCAAAATCCCCTTTGTATCTAGGAAAGAAGATGCTTCCAATGATAGTCTGGAAGTATTCTATCTGAACAGAAGTTTCTTGAATGCAGACCCGAAATCATTATAAAATTAATAGAAATAATGAATAACCTTTTGTCTCCACAAAGCTTGGTACCACATGGTTACTAGGTCAACCTTACAATTTACGCCTTTTCCAATGCTCAAGCTTTTGAAAATGTGACAATATGTGATGGAAAATATCAAATAAGAAGCCATGTAGAAGTTCTTATCACTATTGAAATTTACTAGTTGTGTAGAGAATTCATTAGATATCATTTTTTCCAATCAAAGATAATATTTTCATGAACTGTGAAATGTAAAATATATAGGGCCAACAAAGGAATGGTCGCCTAGAATCCTGACTAGTGATTCTAGTAAAAAACAAAGTAATTTCGTGATAAGGGTCTTTCAAGGAAGTAACCTGAATTATGGATAAATCTTGTGGAATTGTTGTAGGTTCTTGCAATTATTCTTGTAGAAGCTCTATTCCTGTATTTCTTCCCTTGAGAAAAGTTCTAGATTTGTCTCCTTTATACGTGAGAGTTGGCTCTGGTAATTTCAACAACTTCTTGAAAACTGCTAGTGCCAAAGAGATAGGGAAACCATTATGTAATGGAATTGTCCTCTAATTCTAAGAAAACTTTTATACACACCAAGTGACTATATCTTTGCAGTCAAAAACTTCGGAGAAACACCTAGCAAGCGCTATCTGTGACGTCAAAATTTTGTTGCTGCCTCTTTTTGGTAAAGTTGCATAATACTAATAGGACCTCAACCAATGATAGTTTTGATCTTATTTGGTGAACAAATTCAAATTATCTCTGCAGAACTATTGCTTTCTCTCAACCATCTTTAACCAAGGTGACAAACTTCTCTATAACACTGTTTAGAATATTGATAAGATATTTCTTGATAATAATAGTTAAGTTCTCTTTTCGATGAAATAATTAATATGAAATAAATGTGAAAGAGTAGGGACACGTCATGGTGGGGAGTCGGGTATGGAAGACATGTTTATATGAGTCTGCAAGTCTTCCAAGCCACAAAACCACCATGAGTCATAAAATGGTTAAGTGTTGGAATTTATTGGTTGGACTCACAAGAATGGATTACCAAAGAACATGAGTTTGTGAGTCCGCCTGCTCATGATAAAGGATGAATAAAAGAAACCAAGTGTTGGAAGTTATGGAGATCACATAAGTCTTAAGTGAAATTTAGTGGCAATGAACTTGTGAAATATGAAATAATGCACCCGCAAGTCCACGAGCCCGCGAACTCGCCAAGATATGGAAAAACGACCAAGTATGGTGCAATATGTATATCATGGAAAAGAAAGGTGTTTTTTTGCATAAAACAAAAGTCTTATGAAAAAACATATGGGACCGCAAGAAAACAAGAAAATTTCTAAGTATGGAACAATGAGAAAAATAAACATATAGGGGTCAACAACAGGCTCCAACTATGGGATGGGAATTTATTTCTTCCAATTTTACGAGTGAAGATTCCTGGTCCTTTTCTCAATAATTGTTTCTGTGTATATTCATAAATTTTATTTTAATTGAGCGATAAATATTTTTGGGATTGATTCATAGCATTCCCCTATCCATAAATATTGTCACGAACGAATTTCAAGAAAGATCTTTTAAAAAAATTCAAAGAGAAGTACCACCTCTATAAAAATGCAGGGGGATTCATATCATCGTGAGGTTGTTGTTCTGGTCCTAGCAGGCTCAAACATTAACAAAAGTGCAGTAAACCAACATTTGAAATTTTTACTTGAGGTACTTCTGTATGTCTCTTTATATCTATGAAATTTTATCGTTTGAAAAGTCATAGAAAATAAGTTATAGTGAAAATGCCAATCTGACCTGTTTGAAACTGATTTCAGGACCATTCATAAACCCTAAATTCGACAGGGAATATCTCTAAAATTATAGAGAACCAACACATGGAACTTTTACCCGAGATACTTTAGTATGTCTCCTCAAATATTTAAAATTTTCATTGTCCGAAAGTTCCAAAAAACAAGTTATAGTGACAATACCAAACTGACATGTTTGAAACTGATTTCAAGACCATTCACAAACCATAACTTCCAGAGGGAATATCTATGAAAGTATAGCGAATAAACATTTGAAATTTTGACCACATGTACCTTGATATCTCTCCTCTATCTTCTCAAAATTGCATGATTTGAAACATCCTAGAAAATAAGTTATAGCGAAAGTGACAAGATGACTTGTTTGAAATAGATTTTAGGAGCATTCAGGAACCCTAACTTCCATAGGCCATATCTCTGAAAGTATAGAGAAAAAACACATGAAATTTAGACCACATGTAAGAAAACATGTCTTGTCCATCTCTTAAAAATTGCAAGGTTTGAAATGTCCCATAAAATAAGTTATCACGAAAATTCCAAGCTGGCTTGAAATTGATTTCACAACTCTTCCCTTTTGGAATGATATTCAATATTTGCTCATCCAATTCTTCATATTTTACCACACAAAAAGAAAATTTCAAAGAGGAGTACCACCTGTTGGACATGTGGAGAGACACATTACGAGAGAGACTATCCGGTTGATATGGCGAGACCAACCGGGTCAACCATACACACTACAGTTGGAGATTTGGGAAAGGCCCACAAGATTCATGTAGCAGTGAATAATTGCCAGTCCGAGCACCAGTCCACTGTGCTCGAGACGTCAGGTACAATTGCTAACCAAAATTTTAGTATTTTGATAGATATCGGTTCTACAGAGAGATTTATTTATGATGCAACGCTAAAAAGAATTAAGGTAAAGGTACTCGAACAAGACAAGTTTAGATACATGGAAATTGCTTCGGGTACCAAACAAAAGGTTGAAGGAAAGGTTATGGACTGTCGCATTAACTTGGGAGATTTTGTAATGAAGTAAGGCCTATACGTCACGATCTTAGGATCTTATGACGTCATGATAGGTATGGATTGGTTGGAATCGCATGATGCGATACTTAACTGTAAGACAAAACAATTGAGTTTGATTGATGATGAGAGACAATGAAGAGTGATTGTAGGAAGAAACCAGGGAGTGCCCCTAATGTTCATTTCATCCCTACAGCTACAGAAAAGCATGCTTAAGGGATGTAATTTATATTAAATCTTAGCGCTAAATGACAAGGGAGAGCCAGAAGGATTAGAAAACATTCTGGTAGTACGAGAGTTTGCAGACGTGTTTCTAGAAGAGTTACTAGGTTTACCGCCCGAAGAGAGCTGGAGTTTACCATCGACTTGAAACCTGGAACATGATTTGAAAATGCAGTTGAAGGATTTGTTGGACCTAGGACTTATGCATCTAAGTGTGTCACCTTGGGGTGTGCTTGTTATTTTCATAAGAAATAAGGATGGGTCGTGGAGACTCTATATTGATTACCGTCAATTGAACAAGACAACGATCAAGAACTAGTATCCGTTTCCAAGAATAGACAATTTGTTTGATCAAATGAAATGAGAGATGGTGTTTTCAAAGATTGACTTGAGATCAGGTTATCGCTAGTTACAAATTAAAGAGGAAGATATTCCTAAGACTGCATTCAATACAAGGTTGAGACACTACGAGTTTACCGTTTTACCGTTTTCACTGACAAACACCCCGGGGGTATTCATGAGATTGATGAATGGGGTGTTCTGCGAATACTTGGACAAGTTTTTTCAAGTATTCATTGATGACATATTGATATATTCTCGGATGAAAGAAGAAAATGATGAACATTTTCTCTTGGTACTACAATGTTTACAAGAAAACAAATTATACGGGAAGTTGTCGAAATGCTCTTTTTATCAATCGAGGATTCATTACCTAGGCATGTTATCTTTGACGAAGGCATCACTGTGGATCCAACGAAGGTAGAGGCTATTATAGAATGGCCTACTCCGACGTACGTAGCTTTATGAGATTAATAAGATATCACCGACGACTCATCGAATGTTTTTTGAAGATAGCAAATCCGATCATGGAATTGCAGAAGAAAAACAAGAAGTTTGTATGAACCGAGAAATGCCCAGAAGCATTTTGAAGGCTCAAGGAGATATTGGCAGCAGAGCTGATACTAAAAGTCCTTGACATGGGCGATGAATTCTTGGTATGCACGGACGCATCCCAGGAAGGCTTGGGTGGAGTCTTAATGAAAGATGGTTGAGTGATCGCTTACATCTCAAGTAAATTAAGAATGCACGAGGAGAACTACACCACGCATGATTTGGAGTTATTGGCCATTTTATATTCCTTGAGAGTGCAGAGACACAATATGATTGGAAAAAAATTCAAACTAAAAACATATCACTCTGAATTGCAACACATATTTACACAGAGTGACTTGAACGCGTGACAAAGGCTTTGGTCAAAATTTCTTAGCGAATACGATTTTGAGATTACTTACATAAAAGGAACAATGAACAAAGTGACATATGCGTTGATTTGGGGACCACACATATTTTCGGTGATACCTCTTTAGAAGAATCTTAGAGAAAAGATTCTAGCTATACAAATCGACAATGACTGGTGCAAAGAAGTTAAGGACAATATCGGACAAGACACCATGATGGTGCCAAGGTTTGAAGGTTATACATTGGACAATGACATACTGATGAGCTATAATAACCAGATTTATGTACCGCCTAACAACGAATTGAGAAGTTTGATCTTAAGCGAATATCATAGAGTAGTGTACATGACTCATCCAGGAGTCACGAATATGAGGGTGGACCTTAAGCCATTATTCTTCTTCAAATGAATGAAGGAGGACATAGTTAGCTACGTGGCAAGATGTCTAGAATGTCAGCAAGTGAAAGCTGAACATAGACATTTGACATGATTACTACAACCACACGCTATTCTAGAATAGAAATGGGAGGTCATTTTGATGAAATTTATCGTTGGATTATCGCTAACGGAAAGGAGGCACAACTTGATTTTCATGGTAGTTAAGACTCTGACGAAGAGTGCACATTTTATTCATGTGCATACAATGTATCAGGCACCAGACATAGCTAGATTTTTTATTAGCGAGATTGTAAGGTTACATGGTGTATTGAGAAGGATCATATCCGATCGAGGATCGATGTTTACAAGACGATTTTGGACTAGTTTCCAAGAGGCTTTAGAAACACAACTGAACTTTAGTACAATGTATCACCCTAAGACAGACGGGCAGACAAAAAGAATGAACCAAATTTTGGAAGATATGTTGCGAATGTATATGATGGACCAACATAAGCATTGGTTATAATTATTACCACTGGTAAAGTTTGCGTACAACAACTATCAAAGTACCATTAAGATGGCACCATTCGAGTTTCTCTATGGGCGACTATGTCAGATGCCATTGAGTTGGAATCGACTTGAGGATAGGGTCCTGGTAGGACCAAAAATGATCCAAGAAATGGAAGAACAAATGCAATCGATGAGACAAAGGATTAAGGAAGCACAACATCGACATAAGAATTATGCCGATATACATCGCGTTGACCGCAATTATGAAGTTGGCGACCAATTTTTCCTGCGGGTGAAACCGCACAAGAGTTTGATCAAGTTTGGAAATGGTGCTAAACTTTCTCCTAGGTTTGTGGGACTTTTTGAAGTTGTGGAAAAGAAAGGATCTATGGCCTATCGACTAGACTTGCTTGATTCTTTGAGGTGTATGCATGATGTTTTTCATGTATATGTTTTACGACATTATGTTAGTGATCCTACACATGTGATTGACATGAGTTCTTTGCAGGTGTTGGATGAGGGTGCACTCACGATAGATCCCATCTGCATTCTGTACCATCACATTTGTCAGCTATGACGTCAAACATTCGATCATGTCAAGGTCCAGTGGGACAATTATAGTCCACATTCGGCTACCTAGGAGGACGCATATGATATGCATCAACATTTTCCTTATCTTTTTGATAGACTAGACATATAGATCTTGTTAGTTACTTTTATTACTGCATTTATATATGATGTATGTAACTTTTAGACTAGACATATAGATCTTGTTAGTTACTTTTAGTTACTTTTATTACTGCATTTATATATGAGGGGGTGTATGTAACATCTCTCTTTTGCGAGCACATGTTATTGACTTATTCTTTGAGGACACTTGCGTGCAAGTGATCCGGTTATAGTGAACAGTTATTTTTTTCACTTATGGATTCTTATGATGGTGTTGATGGATCGTTATTTTTATGTTATTTGTTACATGCATATTGACAGATGTTATTGACGAGTTTTCCCTCAGTGTGCAGGAAATTGATAGAGGGTGGATGCCGATGGCATCAATGGACCTCTTTGGACTCCAGATTGAGTCAGGGAGTGGATTGTATTAGTTTGAGTATTTCATTATGCATTATGTGACATATGATCAATTATATATTATGATGTTGTATATGGATCATTGACAATGTTTCATTGATGAATGTAGGTTGACGATTGCTTGCTAATATGACTCACATAAGGAGTAAAGGGGCCATGCACATAGACCAGATATTGAGGGAGAGGTGTGGCAGCATCCTTGTCACAACCTACTATCACTTCTGCCATGGCTCGAATTGTAGGTTAACAATTACCTAGTTCGAGAGGTCCACAATGTTGCGAGGGCAGATTGAGACAGTCACTCACAAATATTTCTGAAGGGCATGAAATAAGGCATTGTACTTATTCCTTAAAATCCCTTAGTCTCTCACAAGGTCGCCTAAATGGAGTGTTGACTCCAAGGGTTGGGAAACTATCACAAGGTCGCTCGAATGGAGTGTTGACTCCAAGGGTTGGGCAACTACCAAAACTAGTCAAAATGCGAGTGACACCCTTGGATGCATGAGAGTGCGTCTTGAAGGGGATGCCACGTGATTTAAAAGAAAACTTGAGTCAATAGATCTAGGTGGCCTAGAAAACAACAAATTAATTTGACATTTTTCGGATTTAAATTAATTAATTAATGAGTAAATTATTAATTATAAATCCCTATAAGAGTCTAAGTCTTTTCAAATAAAATTTAATTAAGAGGTTTGTTAAGAGGCTAAACCTAAATTAATAACTAAAGAAAAAGAGGAATGAGGTAAATAATTTCAAGAGTTAAATAAATTGAAATAATTCTAATGATTTCATTTAAGACACATAGCTCTAAGAAATTATTAAAATGGAGTTTTTAAAATAAGAAAGAAACATAAAGGAGAGAATGTGCATGCATAGAAAGGAATTAGAGTCTAGTTAACACTAATCTAACTAAAAAAGAATCCTATTTTAACAATGCTTTCTTTTCTTTATTTTATTCTTAGAATTATTTAAATTTTAAATATAAACTTTATACCTTTGAAATTTAACTAGATAATTCCAATATTATTTTATTTGTAAATATTCAATGAATAATTCCAATATCTTTTGTAATTACTCAATGGATAATTCCAATATCATTTGTAAATCTAGAATTAGTGTTTGGATTTATTACCATTTAAATTCAACTTCATATAACTTTATAATATCACTTCATGATTATATACCTTTCAATTGCAATTCAAATTCTGTAGTGAATATGTTCAAAGATGTAAAGCTTTAACAGCCTACTAAGATGCAAGGATTTAATGATGTGGAATTGCAAATATAACATACATTTTGTTTTTTTTAATAAAAATACTTGATAAACTCTACGAGAAGGTATACATACCTCTTAAGAGGAAACACATGTTCTTAACCATTAGACCCACTCAAACTATTATTAATAGTTGATAAATTTAATCACCCACCAAAACTATGTGGAATGGACTACATTGCCAAGACAACCTTCGTTCCTTTATCTTAGTAAGGTTTGGAAGTTGAATATTTAACCATATAATTTAGTTTTGGATTGTGAGAAGAATTCTCACAATTCTCTTAATGTATATTGAACTTATTTTAATATATATTTTTTTAATTTGTAAAAAATATTAATATAAATTTTATTTAACAAAAGAAATTTTAAGACAATTCTGTGCAAATGCAAAGTTGCAATCATATCTTCTACGGGATTGTCGAAATGATCATGTCAAGGTCCAGTGGAACAATTATAGTCCACATTCAGCTACCTGAGAGGACGCATATGATATGCATCAACAGTTTCCTTATCTTTTTGATAGACTAGACATATAGATCTTGTGAGTTACTTTTATTACTGCATTTATATATACTATACAACTTCAAGACGAAGTTTAAAAAAAGAGGGGGTGTATGTAACATCCCGCTTTTGCAAGCACATGTTATTGATTTATTATTTGAGGACACTTGCGTGCAAGTGATCCGGTTATGGTGCATAGTTATTTTTTTCACTTATGGATTCTTATGATGGTGTTGATGGATCATTATTTTTATGTTATTTGTTACATGCATATTGACAGATGTTATTGACGAGTTTTCCCTCAGTGTGCAGGAAATTGATAGAGGGTGGATGCCGATGACATCAATGGACCTCTTTGGACTCCAGATTGAGTCAGGGAGTGGATTGTATTAGTTTGAGTATTTCATTATGCATTATGTGACATATGATCAATTATATATTATGATGTTGTATATGGATCATTGACAATGTTTCATTGATGAATGCAGGTTGATGATTGCTTGCTAATATGACTCACATAAGGAGTAAAGGGGCCATGCACATAGACCAGATATTGAAGGAGAGGTGTGGCAACATCCTTGTCACAACCTACTAGCACTTCTGCCATGGCTCGAATTGTAGGTTAACAATTACCTAGTTCGAGAGGTCCACGATGTCGCGAGGACAGACTGAGACAGTCACTCACAAATATTTCTGAAGGGCACAAAATAAGGCATGATACTTATTCCTTAGAAGCCCTTAGTCTCTCACAAGGTCGCCTGAATGGAGTGTTGACTCCAAGGGTTGGGAAACTATCACAAGGTCGCTCGAATGGATTGTTGACTCCAAGGGTTGGGCAACCACCAAAACGAGTCAAAATGCGAGTGACACCCTTGGATGCATGAGAGTGCCTCTTGAAGGGGACGCCACGTGATTTAAAAGAGAACTCGAGTCAATAGATCTAGGTGGCCTAGAAAACAACAAATTAATTTGACATTTTTCGGATTTAAATTAATTAATTAATGAGTAAATTATTAATTATAAATCACTGTAAGAGTCTAAGTCTTTTCAAATAAAATTTAATTAAGAGTTTTGTTAAGAGGCTAAACCTAAATTAATAACTAAAGAAAAAGGGGAATGAGGTAAATAATTTCAAGAATTAAATAAATTGAAATAATTCTAATGATTTGATTTAAGACACATAGCTCTAAGAAATTATTAAAATGGAGTTTTAAAAATAAGAAACAAACATAAAGGAGAGAATGTGAATGCATAGAAAGGAATTAGAGTCTAGTTAACACTAATCTAACTAAAAAAGAATCCTATTTTAACAATGCTTTCTTTTCTTTATTTTATTCTTAGAATTATTTAAATTTTTAATATAAACTTTATACCTTTGAAATTTAACTAGATAATTCCAATATTATTTTATTTGTAAATCTTCAATGAATAATTCCAATATCATTTGTAATTACTCAATGGATAATTCCAATATCATTTGTAAATCTAGAATTAGTGTTTGGATTTATTACCATTTAAATTCAACTTCATATAACTTTATAATATCACTTCATGATTATATACCTTTCAATTGTAATTCAAATTCTGTAGTGAATATGTTCAAAGATGTAAAGCTTTAACAGCCTATTAAGATGCAAGGATTTAATGATGTGGAATTGTAAATATAACATACATTTTGTTTTTTTTAATAAAAATACTTGATAAACTCTACGAGAAGGTATACATACCTCTTAAGAGGAAACACATGTTCTTAACTATTAGGCCCACTCAAGCTATTATTAATAGTTGATAAATTTAATCACCCACCAAAACTATGTGGAATGGACTACATTGCCAAGGCAACCTTAGTTCCTTTATCTTAGTAAAGTTTAGAAGTTGAATATTTAACCATATAATTTAGTTTTGGATTGTTAGAACAATTCTCACAATTCTCTTAATGTATATTGAACTTATTTTAATATATATTTTTTTAATTTGTAAAAAAATATTAATATAAATTTTATTTAACAAAAGAAATTTTAAGTCAATTCTGTGCAAATGCAAAGTTGCAATCATATCTTCTATTACATATCATAACACAGAGATCGGAGAGGATTACATACATGCAGCTCCATTATTTTATTTATTACATTCAGCCTAAGCCCACGCACACTTACATATAGTGTAATATATCTATGGAGAATCTCAGTCCAGCCCAGCCCAGCTAAGTACAGTTTACGTAGTATGTATCAACCCCAAGAACCTTCGCATGCAGGCAAGGAGGCTGCTTGTTCATATCTTTAGGGCACAGTGTAGGCTGCCAACAAAAAAACAGCATCGTTATATTGTAGAATTCTTTCAGGAAGATGAAAGTGAAGTGTAAGAATGTATGTACAGAAAGATGAATCTAGTCTTATCTTACCTCCACATTTGTAACCAACGGGTCTGTCCGAGAATTGGCAGCGCTTGGGAAGGGATATGGCGATGGCCGGATCGATCCCTGAAGCTTTCGCTGCTTTGGAGAGCAGGACGGAGCAGAGGCAGGCGGGATCGGTGGAGAACTTGTGGACGGCGTTGCAGCAGCCGGCTGAGACGGGAGCGTTTGCGTTCTGAGCAGCCTGAATGCACGGCGCCATCTTCAACGCCTCGGACTCCACTACACATTGACCTGCTGCATTTGCTTCCAAAACAGCACCCAGAATGAGGAGGAGGACAAGTAGCTTTGTAAAAGAGAAGGCCATTGCTTGTTATTAACGTCTGATAGTCTCGACAATATGTTCAAGTCTGAGTATGGAGTGGGAGGGAGTGAATATATAGTTGTTACTCAGGAGTATGATCAAATGGCAGGCAAGCACCTGCAGTTCAACTGATCAATAAATTCTTTCACTGATGATTTCAAACCCTAAAGGAGGGCGCACTTTCAACTAAAATAATATAAAATAATAGAATGTGGAATTACTGTATGATGCGGTGTCGTTTCTTCCACTTTGTTAGTCGCTGCTGCGGATGGACGGTATTTATTTGCAATATTTCTCTTCTTATTATTACGCCAAAGGGACGTGCATCGCTGCTGTATTATATTTCGAATAATTTATCTTATTATTATTACGTCAAAGAGGCGTGTATCTCTCCACTTT
>ML791973.1:216745-232442 GCA_009831015.1 Picea engelmannii | reverse complement strand
CATTTGTAACCAACGGGTCTGTCCGAGAATTGGCAGCGCTTGGGAAGGGATATGGCGATGGCCGGATCGATCCCTGAAGCTTTCGCTGCTTTGGAGAGCAGGACGGAGCAGAGGCAGGCGGGATCGGTGGAGAACTTGTGGACGGCGTTGCAGCAGCCGGCTGAGACGGGAGCGTTTGCGTTCTGAGCAGCCTGAATGCACGGCGCCATCTTCAACGCCTCGGACTCCACTACACATTGACCTGCTGCATTTGCTTCCAAAACAGCACCCAGAATGAGGAGGAGGACAAGTAGCTTTGTAAAAGAGAAGGCCATTGCTTGTTATTAACGTCTGATAGTCTCGACAATATGTTCAAGTCTGAGTATGGAGTGGGAGGGAGTGAATATATAGTTGTTACTCAGGAGTATGATCAAATGGCAGGCAAGCACCTGCAGTTCAACTGATCAATAAATTCTTTCACTGATGATTTCAAACCCTAAAGGAGGGCGCACTTTCAACTAAAATAATATAAAATAATAGAATGTGGAATTACTGTATGATGCGGTGTCGTTTCTTCCACTTTGTTAGTCGCTGCTGCGGATGGACGGTATTTATTTGCAATATTTCTCTTCTTATTATTACGCCAAAGGGACGTGCATCGCTGCTGTATTATATTTCGAATAATTTATCTTATTATTATTACGTCAAAGAGGCGTGTATCTCTCCACTTTTCGCACAGATATTTATCTATCTCAACATTGAAACAATGGAGATTATCTGACGGGTTGCTCTCGATCTAGAAAAGTAATTACATTAGATTCAAGCTACACTGGTCAAAGTATCAGGCTATCTAGAACGCACATGATGTTTGGAGTGAAATAAAGTACTGAATTCTCAACAGCTCTATAAAACTTGTATCTCTCCACTTTGAACAAATATATTTACATATCTTGACATTGAAACAATGGAGATTGTCTGACGGGGTGCCTAAGACAAAATGATTCTGAGAAAGAAAACGAGCCTCTATAGGAGGACCACAAACCTGGGAGGTGGGTTCGGAATCTGTAGCTGATCGCTGTGCCTTCTCCATTCCGACAACTAACGGCTGCAGGATTGAGTTAGACCTGGAGAGCCTTCCACCTGACACACATCAGGATCTCCCGAAAAGTCTGTGGTGTTCCCCTCCCATTCCATTAATCTTTGTTGAGAAAAAAATCCTTCGCACCAGAATCCGAGCCGGAAAAAGAAAAGTAGCTATCAACGGACGGGAGGGAGTCAGGGCCGCTGGTCGTAGGCCCAAGAGAACCCAAGCGACCTGCGGCTAGGGTTACCGCAGAAACTTATCATCTCAAGAAAAAAAATATTATTATTTCAATATTATTATCCGGTTAACTAGAGTTATAATTACAAATACATTAGTTTTAATGGCAGTAGTTTAAACGTTTTATTTTTATTTCTATTTTTTTTTAAGTGTTTTTTTATTTTTTTTAATTTGTTATATTTACAGATAGTAACTAAGTTTGTATAATTCAAGTTCGTAAATACAATTTAAACAACTGAAAATAGCTATTAACATTACCCTTTAATAACATTATCCTTTAATATGCACATATTAAATATTTTATAAAATATATTATTATTTTATTTATAAAACAAATTACATAGTTAAAGATATAATAGTTGTACACCATTCAAAAATAAAAATGGAAAATAGTTGACTATCTATATAGATAAGATTTATGAGTGAATTCATTTTTGTGTCCATCCTCCATGATGGGTATAATCAAGTTTTTTGTTCCAATTCCAATCCATATTTTAAAAGATCATTCCTTATTATGTTTTAGTGCATTTATATGTGACATGTATATGTGAGATATAGATATATGAGAAAGTTATTATTTGAAATTATATAATATTAAATAAAGGTTTTAAAGTGAAATCCATTGAAGTTTTTTTCACTCATCATTGGATAATTTTGAGTGAGTTATTAAAAAATTGTATTTGTGAAGAAGTATATATTTGGGCCAACTAAAGCAATAATTTGATTTGCATCATTTTAGAGTAGTTATTAGTCTCTTGATTGGAAGAAAGATATAAGATTCCTCTTAAGCCTCCTCTAGGAGAGCTTTTGTGTGAGGCACCATCAAAGTATTCTCATGAGATAGCTCTCTTTATTATCTCTTCTTTGATTTCATGTCTTTTTTGTTTTTCCTAAGGCCATGGATATGCATTTAAAATATTTAGTGATTGGATTGCACATTTTAGAGGTAGAGTCTCATTTCCTTGAAATAGCTTCAGGTTCCTAGTCTCAGAGATTTTTTTACATCTCCATATTCTCAAAATTCCTTATCTCTATCATACTTTCCACTTCTTCCCACACCGCTTTTCTAAATGGGCAAGTCATAATTAATCGTTCAATAGTTTCATTTGCTTGTTGACATACACTGCACCAAGAAACTGTGTGCAAGCTCCCATATCAAGGTAATCTGTTTTTTATGTTTATGTTTTTAATGATGTTGTATTCCATGTGAAACAATTCATGATGTTATGTTAAATGCAATTTCATAATAATTTTATGTTGTGCCTCAGATGCTTTTGTATTTACAATAAAAATGAACAAAAACACATATGATACATAATATTTAAATGTCTCACAAAAATAAAAATAAAACATCACTGGAAGGGTAGTGTCAAGAAGAAACCCACCATAAAAAATTTACTTGACAGGTAGGTTTGGTCGCCAAATTTATACCCTGAGTGGCAGTGACAGTGACAGGTTGATGTATGAGTGACAATGGTTGTGACAGTATCAGTTTTAGTGACAAGTTGAGTTTTATTTTATCGATAAACGTCTCGTTTAACCATTTCAATTTCATGACTGTCAAGCATGAAATTGAAATCTTCTTGTAAAACACATTAAATAAAATCTAAAGGTTTCTTTCCTTATAAAACCAAACGAGCTTTTGAAACACCTATAATCTCAAAACATTTTAGCTTGGTGAGAATATGGTTATGTAAATTTTTTTATAGCGTTAGAATAGAACTCAATCACAATGGATTTATGTTACGCTTTAATCAATTTTCAAAGTATTGGTTATTACTTTACCCTTTGCGATTTTGGATTTATCACATGACCATACGATCCAAATGATGCTCTAAATTGTTATGTTATGATCTAATCAATGTATTACCCGGATAGTGACTGTGCTATGAAATCATTACCTCTCTATCCTGTTCACCAAATATTACATTCATTTTATCGTTTAGATGGTGCTTCGTAACCAGGGATTAGGTTCTTAGGAGGCGAGGTGGGTTTTCACTATTTTTTGTCCTATGGTTCGAGGGTTTCATCAAAATTTAGGGTGGTAGTCATGGTAGCATCCTCCCGAGATATTAGTTTTTGGGTCACCTATGACCATGCAAGCCATATCATTTATTTTGGGTTGGCTCGAGCGCAGACCCCTCCATTCTACATCTTCTGGTATATCGTAATCAAGCTAATGGATCCTGTAGTTAGCGTGGGTTCGAATGTCTCATAGGTATTCTTTCTCACGACGATGTTGTAGATGACCTCTCCCTTTTCGGTTGGGTTAACTTTGTACAATCATTTGAGGGTTTTAATCTGGAAGTCGCACATGCTTTCACCAAGACTTTTGACGGTGCAAAAGCTAAAGTAGGTGACCTGTAGTTACAAGTAAATGAAGAATCCATAGCAGAGGCCACGAGTCTGTCATGGGAAGGGGACCATTGGTTCAAAAACATGAAGATAGATGGTATCCCTTGGAATCTACTAATGGTATCCAGAAAATCATGCTATAAAGTTAAAGGTACACCCATCCAATTGTTCAAAAATCGTTGTCATGGATTGTTGTTGATAATTAAATAGTTCGTCATGCGTGAGGGATGTTATGGACTGATGTTTTTATTTCATGTGCGCCTATTGATGGTATTCCTGGATTTTAAGTTAAACTTTCCATTTTATTTGCTTAGAAGTCTCCACAAGATGTCCGCATTCTACCAAAGACAAAACCCCAACTTTGAATCCAGTCTATTCCACCATGGTTTAATTCGGGTTCTGGTTAATGCCCAATTGCTAAATATAGGAGATAGTTGGAAAAGTTTTCTTGTGAGGAATGGTTTTGTTTCACTGCCATCTAAATATTCCCATAGTTTACCTCTATGTGTTTATGAGCCTACCGGTCCAACCATATTGTCCCACTCTCTGCAAAGTTTTCGAGTTGAAATACAAGTCTCTAAGAACCCTGTATCACCTCCCAATACCCCTATTGAGTTTCGTCTGATAGTCAAGGTCACCTCCAAGAAGTGCGAATTCATCCCAAAGAAATCATTGGAGGAAATTCTAAATCGTCTAAGAGATAAGGCACCAGTCTCCCTTGATCCTGTACAAAACACTGTTAATGAAAATAAAATTAAAATTAAAAGACATGGTAAGCAAGTCACACAACAAGTTAATGACTTAGATTTCATAAATAAAAGGAATGATAGACTTCTATCAAGGATGACCAGGAATCGACATTAGAACCATGATAAACCCATTCCACAGTTGTCATTGAGGATATGATCTCTCTCGAGGACACCAGTTCTGATGATGCTAGAATGGATTCTCCCCAATATGATTTTGTTTCAAACTTTCCTCCATTTCTAAAGGAGCAAGAGGGGTTTTCAGGAATCTAGTATGATTTGAAAAGGGTTGCGACGAAATATAAACCATTAAACTCAGATCATAGTCGCCCTCTACCGAATTTTGAATAGGTATACTGTGAGGAGTGTTTCAATTGGATCTAGAGGTATTACCAAGATATCCTTATTTGAAATCTTAACTAAATTAGGTTATGGATCGTAACTTGGTATTGGAAAGAGAAAATGAGGATCTGAGAGCCAACGTCCAACAAACTTCCCTCAGGGATAGAAAAAGGTTCAGGAAGTGAGGATATATTGTTATAAAAAATTCTTCCAATGTCAACGCTGTTATGAATTCGAAATTATCTGATGCCTCTTTTTCAAATGTTTAAAGGGTAAAGAATTTTCTTGGAATTAACGTTTGTTTTGTTTTCTTATAACTGAAATTATTTTATTTTGTTTTATTAGACTAGCTACATAATCATAGATTGTGTAGCTTGTCTTTAATTAGTTTATTATATTTCTTTTTTCTAAATGAAAACTTTGTTTTTCTTCTCATGTGTGAAGGGGATCGATTGGAAAAGGTTGATGGGACAAGTAAATATTTGGAGATGCTCCAAATTTGCAAGTTTCTTTTTAAAAATAGCTTCAAGAATATTTTGATTATGTAACTATTTTGAATGGTTGTTACATTAGACCTATTTTTTTGGTTATTTTTTAGTAAATACTTTATTAAATATGGATACGTGTCTATCTTAGAAGACATGAGAAACAAATCATGAACTTAATTTAAATACCGATGCTTGTCCAGAGACAAGGGAATTATTTTGAGACCCGATGATGGACTTGTATTTTTGAGAAATATATGAAATGCAATTTTCTTTTTGGATTTAGTCCTTATGTAAATTGTACAAAGTGATTATTGTATTTCATATATTTCTGGGCATGAAAACGTATATGTTATGAATTAGCTTTAGTCTGTTCAACGTTTATGCATCCATGTTGTGTTTATTTCTTATGAAGTCCATTTTTTATTGGTTATCATAATTTTTGTTGCTAATCACATATTTGTACATTTTTAGTTTACGTCGAATGTTAGATTCTTTATTATAGTAATTGACGGAGATTGGAGTTAATTTCATCTCCAAATTTTGAATAATTTAAAGTTGCATGAGAAGATTACATTTTCCTTTATGTTTATTATAGATTTCTTTCGACATAAAAAATTCCTTGAGTTATTTCAGGAAATATCATTCGTTGCTTCTTACCATAGATTTATGCTTGGAAACAATTTAAGAGGATCTTACATTACACATAAAGACAAAAATAACTTAATACTTTTTCTTTACAGCTGATCAACATTTTATAAATCTTATTAGTTCATTTCATTGTTTGCTACTTACAATAAAAGAATAATTTCCTTAGTTTTACATCTTATTTAAACTTTGCTTAAGTAGTTAAACTATAATTTTCACAAGGCTTTATTCAAACCTTGTATATGTACATACATACTATCTACAATACGACTATATGCTAGTTATTTATACATATATTAACATATACGATTTTCATTTGAATGTACACGATAAATTCATATAGTTAGATAGTTTTACCTCTCTTAGTTACTTTAGTATTTTCATTGGCTAACAGAGCCATAAAACTGGTCATGGTAGGTTATTCTAAATAGCTTGGGTTAACTAGACAACCCCAGACCAGATCTTCCCTTCTCCTTGACGGTGTGTCATAAATGCTTGTCAACAAATGGTGCTAGAAGGAGGGCTTGAAAGTCATTGATGGCACAAGGAGGTCGTAAGACTCCCCCGAATAATCGTTCTCCTGTCCTGATGCGTAGTTTCTCAGAACCTATTGTTATACATGATCCAACCATGATGTCAGAAGATACACCTGACATTCCCTCTGAACGTGTGACATCGATCCCTCAAGGGTTTGATGTACAAGAAATTATCCGTAATTCTCGCCAATCAATTTTGAGAACTCAGGGTGCATTATCCCGACTTAGACAAACTGGTAGATAGTTAAATCAGCCTCTTGATTTTTCCAATCAACAAGAAGATCCTCTTGGCACTGGTATGATTGATCACACATTAGGTGATACTATTATCAATCCTTTTGAAGCACTAATCCAAGGTGATGGAGGATCTGGTCTTCCTCCATCCCCACCTGGGTCTTCTCCACCTTCTTAAAGAGAGGAATCCTTCGACGAAGGTAGTTCTTTGTCTGAGAAATCTTGAAATTCACTCCCATCAAATCCCATTGATAATCAAAACAATCCTACCATACCTTGTCTAGATGAAGATGCCGTGGAAGTGTGTGGACCTCAACATCCGTTACCCAAACATCCTGAAAAATGGTTACCCAAATTTGACCCCGATTGAAAGAAATCAATTGAGGATCATCTCAAAAAAATCATGTTAGTTGTATGGCTTCGAAACGTTGATCACAAAGACGTCATATGCAGGATATTACCTTACACCTTTGAAGGAAATGATTCCACTTGGTATTTTGCACAATAGCCCCAAACTATTACTTCTTGGGATAAGTTTGGGACCTTTTTCTTAGAAATCTTTGGGGATGATAAGTCTCCAGAAGTTTTGGTAATGGAATTTTCCAACATGAAAATGAATCCCAAAGAGAAATTCAAGTATTTCAATCAGATATTCCTTACGCTTAAAAATAAAATCCCTACAAAATTGATGCCTATTGAAAACTTGATTGTTGCATAGTATGATAAAGCCCTACATCATAATATAGCTATATGGGTTAAGAGGTCTAAGAAAAACATGTTACTAGAATCTTTTGAGGAGGCAGTCCTTATTGAAAAATACATTCTTAGTTTAGAGGATAATGTAAATGTGGAAGTTGAATCAACTTACTCTTCTAAAAAGAAAATAGAAATCCTTACTAGACCTTCCCCAAATAAAAAAGAACAAGTAACTTCAGACTTGGAGGGTTTACATAAATCCTTTCAGAAGTTATCTAACCAAGTCATAGATTTGAAAATATATCTTGAAGAAGCATCTTCAAGTAAAGGGAATTTTAGACCACCTTTTAGGAAACCTTTTCCTCCAAACAGAACAAATCCAACCAAAAAAGGTCTGAATTTTGAAGGGTTACAATATGCTTTACAAGCAATATTAGATGCAAATGATAGTGGTGTTTCTGTACTTCCTGAAAACCAGAATGACATAGGTGAAGAAGAAACACTTGATGAGGAGGACTCATCTCCCCTAGTCTTCGGACATGTTTCTGACAATATTTTCCAAGCTAATTTTGAAACTGTCCATAAAAACCAACACTCATATATCACTCGAAGTAAGGTGAAAAACACATCATCACCTGAGACAAGTAAGAATACAGTATCCAAACAACTGAAATAGATTGAAACAACATGAAACCCTATTTCCCTAGATTTAGAATATGATCTGATTGAAGATCTTAAAAAGCTAAGGGAAAATATATCGATTTTTGAACTGCTTAAATTCCCTCTTATCCTACACAAAATGTTGTGAAGTATAGCTAATAATAGTAAAAAGAATGATCCTTTAGATAAAAAATCAACAGAAAATGGCGTAAATAAAACGACAGATGTTGTGAATAAAAGATCGCTTGAAGATCAGAATAAAAAGGACACATCAGATAAGACTGTAGGGAATTTATATAAAATAATTTCAGATACAACAATAAAAAATCAACAGATTTTTGCTCCCACACCACGAAAAAATGTACCACTATTCTTTTCAACTTTCAAAATTTTCAACAGAAATGTGCATAATTGTATGTTTGATTTTGGGGCCTCATCGAATGTAATGCCTCTATCTATTTGTCAAGAGATTAATGCTGACATCAAACCTTCCGATTTGAAAGTAATTCAGTTAGACAGAACTAATGTCACAGTTGTTGGTGAACTTAAGGATGTATTGATTAGATTGTCATCTAACCCAAAAGTGCACCAAGTAATTGATATAGTTTTCATTTATATTGCTTGTTCTTGAGAAAATATTGGTCTGAACAATTGCATGGTTATTTCACTACAGATTGGTCTCATCTATGGTTACCGAAAAAAGACCAGCCTAACAAGATCATAATTAATAGAGAACGTTATTTGAAATACATTGTTACAGATCTAAACGATTCAAATGAACCTTTCACCACTTGTGTAAATACAATTGAAGCTCAAGGTATGAATACTTTTTTGGGAATTTCATGACTGAAATATCCACTATTACAAATTTAGATCAACAGTCTGAAATATCAACCCATACTCAGGCAACAATTTTGAAAAATGATGTAAACATTGTTAATAGTGATGAAATTTGGTCTATACTTTAATGGATCTAAATATCATGAAGGAGCCGGTGTTGGTTGTCTCCTGATCGACCCCAAAGGTAATAAGACATTCATTTCCTGTCGATTAGAATTTGAATGTACTAATAACACAACATAATATGAAGCACTCTGGCAAGGATTGAAGAAGGCATTGGATCTTAAGGTGCAAATATTGATGGTGTTTGGTGATTCTAAAATTGTAGTTAAGGAGGTAAAAAATGCTATTCATTGTTTATCACCTCATCTCAAAAACTGACAAACCGAGGTATGGAATTTAATCCATAAATTCCTCGCTTTTAACATAAGTTCCATTCATAGATCTAGTAATTCTGACGCTGATTTATTGGCTAATGTCGCGTAAAAATTATTACATGTTGAGGTTTTTTCTCCTAACCCATTTTCTGTTGAATTGTTGTTCATACCATTGATCCTTGAAAATATTACCAATTGGCGAGTGTTCGACGATGACCGAAAAATCATAATTTTTTTTCATATAGAGGACACTTTCCAAGATGCTATAATTGATGAAAGTACTCACAATGAAAATCTCTGTGATTTTTCGTTAATATCTGACCATCGTTCTACGAAAATATCATCTAATTTAGTAAAATCTATCCCTAAGTTTGTCGTTAGATTATATTTTTTTTATGATTTACATGACAAGTTTAGGGGAGTGGTTAATTGCAAAACAAACAATTCCTTGTTACTTTATGAAACTATAAATTTAGGAACGCAAGATAATCCTCAGAATATTAACCTGGGAAAAGGGTGTTCTCAATAGGAAATATTTGCATTCATAAAGTTGTTTAAAGTATTTAAAGATGTATTTTCTTGGACATACAACGATTTGAAAACCTTTGATCCAAACATAATACAACATGTAATTCCCATGAAGCCCCAAACCCAACCATTTAAGCAAAAACTTAGGAAAATACATCCTAAATTAGAACCCATAGTAAAAAAGAACTAAATAAATTATTAACTACCAAAATCATTTTTCCAGTTTGACATACCCAATGGGTATCAAACTTGGTCCCGGTAAGAAAAAAGAATGGCGAAATTCGGCTCTGTGTCAATTTTCGTAACTTAAACCGAGCCTCTAATAAAGACAACTATCCTATTCCTCCATTGAAAAAATTTTTGCAACAAGAATATGGTTATGAAAGGCTATCTTTATTAGATGTCTTCTTAGGGTACAACCAGGTCCTCATGTCTCCATCAGATCAGTTGAAAACCACTTTCTGCACCTTGTGGGGCACCTATGCCTACCGAAAAATGTCTTTCAGATTGATTAATGACGGAGCCACTTTCCAAAGGGAAATGGATATCGATTTTTGTGGCCTTATCAACCAATGAGTTATTTTCTAATATGATGTCACTATCTTTTCAAAGAACAAAAAATATCACTTGTCGCATCTTAGGGCCGTACTAGAACATTGTCGCAAGTTTGGTATTTCACTAAATCCTAAGAAATCACTTTTTGCATTAGAGCAAGGAAGATTAATTGGATTTATAGTTTCAAAGGAGGGGATGATAATAGATCCCAAATGAACACAATCTATTGCCAATATCCCTCCACCATCGTCCAAAAAGGCAATGCAATCTTTTTTGGGTAAAATAAATTTCGTTAGACGCTTTGTTCTAAGTTTTTCTGAGATGGTCAGGCCTCTGCAAAACCTGATTAAAAGGGATGTTCTTTTCAAATGGGGACCACAAGATAACCTATATTTTAATTCCATTAGAAAATCTATAACTGAAGATCCCTCCCTGATGAGTCCTAATTTCTCCAAAGACTTTACGCTTTACACTTTTGCATCAGGCAGATCGTATGTTGTTGTGCTTACTCAAAAAAATGTTGAAAACAATGAAATAGCCATTTCATTTATGAGTTCTTCTTTTAAAGGAGAATAATTAAATTATCTTGCAGTATATCAACAAGCATACGCTATTTTCAAGGCAGTTAAATATTTCATACCTTACCTGTTTAAATCTACGATAAAAGTCATTGTTACTTACCCTATTGTAAGAAATATGTTAGTTTAGAAGGAATTCATGGAGAAAAGGGCAAATTTGATGACCTCCCTTCAAGAGTACGATATCGAAATCATACCCGCACAAATTGTTAGAGGTCAAGGCTTTGCAAATTAGTGGCTGACTCAGTTGAAATACCAGAAAATCAACCAACAACAACAACTGAAAATCTGCATAATGAAACACAAATCTGTTGTATACAAATTGTGCTTAATTCATGGTATAATGATATCAGATTTTATTCGCTGCATGGAACTACTCCTCGAAATCTTGATCCAAAAAATAGAAGAGAAATAAGGCTCAAATCTTCATCTTCTCAATTGATTAATGATGTATTGTTTCAAAAGAATTTTTATGGTGTATTTCTGCGCTTCCTAGAAAAGAAAGAATCTGAAAAGGTACTAGCTGAGTTACATTCCGATGATAAAGGGGGTCATTTTGGTGGAGGCACGACTACCTGCAAAGTACTTAGGGCTGGTTACTATTGGCCCACATTATTTAAATATGCTCATTCTATGGCTCACAAATGTATAATTTTTCAAAACGTTGCAGGACAGGTCAAGAAGGTTGGATTTCCCCTGTAGATTGTTATAATAGATACACCATTTCAACAATGGGGTCTAGATATCATAGGGCCAATTAACCCACCTTCTTCATATCAACACAAATACATCCTCACAAAAACAGATTATTTTATGAGATGGTCTGAATGTTTACCATTAAGGGTAGTAAACATAAATCATGTAATTTCATTCTTAAATTCTCATATTATCACTCGTTTCATAATACCTGAATTTCCAATTTTCTATAATGCTTCTTATTTTTATTCCTTGGACATGAATGTTTTTGCTTTAGAAAAAGGGATTAAGATGAAATAATCCGCCAGTTATTATCCCCAAGGAAATGGTTTGGCTGAGTCAACAAACAAAAATCTGATTAAAATAATAAATAGAATAGTGTCAAAAAATCACAAAAATTGGCACAATGAATTATATAACGCACTATAGGATGACAGGGTCACTCCAAAGGTTCCATCGATAATTCTCCATTTTCCTCGTCTACGAAAGAGAAGCTATCCTTCCTCCCCACGTATTTCTCCCTTCACTGCAATTATCTCAGAAAGTTCAGGAGGAAGAATTCCCCCCTTTAGAGAATCGAATAAACGCTTTTCTAAAATTAGAAGAAGTTAGGACACAAGAAAAACATAAATTGGACCAACACGAATAGATTATTAAAAAATGGTTTGATACAAGTTCATCCTCGAATAGAAAATTTGACATAGGATATTTGGTCCTCAAATGGGACAAAGCACATGAGGATAAAGGTGAACACACTAAGTTTCAAAACCTGTGGCTGGGAAATTTTGTCGTTGCAGAAAAATTGGGTCATAACTCCTTTCGTTTGTAGAACTTGGAGGGAAAACAATACACTTTTTCGGTGAATGGATAGACTCTCAATAAATAATTCGCCTAAGCAAAATAAGACCCTCTCCCTGTAAATATTCCTAGCTACTTATTTTTTATGTTTTTTTTTTCTGATTGACTATTTTTGTTTCTTTCTTTGTTTTCTTTTTGTTTTAAAAAAGTTATTTCTAACTCAAAATCCATTATTGAGGGGATTTTTTATAATCATATTTATCACTAACGATAGTTTGAAACAATTCAAGCATCTTAAATATTAAGTTTTAACTTAGATCAATGATTTATAAGATAATTATTCTAGAAGTCTCTGCTAGAATATTGTTCCTGGATTTCTACCAAGATCTTGGGGAAGTACGATCACCTTTAAAAAATTTACACTATCCCAGCTCTAATGAGATCAAATCAAAGCACTTCCCCATCCTTAAGATGATTTCTTGATTGAAATCTAAATGTCTAAACCATGACTAAAGCTATCATTTCTTAAAAGAACAAAAAACAATATTAATGATCAATCATATGTCTACCTAGCTGTCAAATCTTCAATATCTCCCCGCTCTCCCGTTATCATGAAATCTGAAAATTTTATCATTATAAACGACTAAGGAGAGTTGGAAACACTTTAATGTGTGGGAAATGTGTGTAAACCCGTCAGGGTATTGAAAAAGCCTACTGACAATGGGTAAATGCATGCATGATACCAAGACAACTTCATCAGGGTACTGAACAGGCCTGCTGGCAGCGAAGTAATGTTGGGTTCGAGATCTATTAGGTATGTTTTTAAGTTGATCATATATCAAAATTTTCATATCATGGATATATGACTTTTATATGAGATTAAAGTACTTTAGTGGGTTAAATGACATGCCTGTTAAGGATATGAACGTCTGCTGGCTACAATGGTATTGAAGTTATCTTTATAAATATCATCTCCTTTTCTTATCTATACTAACCTTCAGGTTATAATCATCTTCTAGAGAACTCTTTGTGAATATGACTGTATTAATTTTCTGAGTTAATATTAATACTTTTAATCTGCTTCAAAGTTGTTTTTAGTGATTTTAGAATCTTTCTTTTCCCTGATATAAAGTTTTGATGGTGCAGAGATAACTAATTTTCCCAGTGAGTCTCCATTGTTGGAAGGCAACAATTCATATCATTTCATTGATCTTTGAAACACAAGCATGGCACACAAAATTTTTATTAGCTGCCTAATTTTGTCTACGAAGAATTTGGTTATGGTTTTTGAGTAATTGCTTGATTGATCATGTTTGTTTTGAGTTTTATGTTATCGATAAAAGTCTCGTTTACCCATTTCAATTTCATGTTTGTCAAGCATAAAATTGAAATATTCTTGTAAACCACATTAAATAAACTCTAAAGGTTTCTCTCCTTATAAAACCAAATGATCTTTTGAAACACCTATAATCTCAAAATTTTTTAGCTTGATGAGAATATGGTTATGTAAATTTTTTTATAGCATTAGAATAGAACCCAATCGTAATTGATTTATGTTATGCTTTAATTAATTTTCAAAGTATTGGTTATTACTTTACCCTTTGTGATTTTGGATTTATCACATGAACATATGATCCGAATGATGCTCTAAACTGTTATGTCACAGTCTAATCAATGTATTACCTGGTTAGTGACCGTGCTCTAAAACCATTACCTCTTTGTTCTCTTCACTAGATATTACATTCATTTCATCATTTGGATGGTTCTTCGTAACCAAGGATTAGGTTCTTAGCAGGCGAGGTGGTTTTTGAGTTTTTTTTGTCCTCTGGTTCGAGGGTTTCATCAACAGTTAGGGTGGAAGTCATGGTAGAATCCTCCCGAGATCTTAGTTTTTGGGTCACCTATGACCATGCAAGCCATACCGTTTATTTTGGGTTGGATCGAGCGTAGACCCCTCCATTTTGCATCTTCTGGTATATCATAATCAAGCTAATGGCTCCTGTAGTTAGGGTGGAGTTGAATGTCTCACACGATCTGCTTTCTCATAACGATGTTATAGATGACCTCACCCTTTTTGGCTGTATTAAATTTGTACAGTCATTTGAGGGTTTTAATCTGGAAGTTGCACATGCTTTCACCAAGACTTTTGATGGTGAAAAAGGTAAAGTAGGTGACCTACTGTTACAAGTAAATGAAGAATCCATAGCAGAGGCCACAGGTATATCGCAGGAAGGGGACTGCTCATTGAAAAACCTGAAGATATAAGGTATCCCTTGTAATTTACTAATGGTATCCAGAAAATCGGGCTATAACGTTAAAGGTACGCCCATCCAATTGTTCAAAACTTGTTGGCATGGATTTTTGTTGATTATTAAATAGTTCGTTGCCTGTGAGGGACCGTAACACCCTGTTTCCCCCAGTCTGTAAAAATAACTATACTAGCCAAGAACTATGGTAGACTCAAAGATGTGAATGTGTGATTTTGAATGGACCTTAGTATAAAAGGTCGACGAATGTAAATAATGTTATGAATATATGTTGCAGGACTGCTGGGAGGGGGATGTGCTGAAAAGAGACCACGATGGCTGATGAAAGCTGGTGGAAGGCACCTGGAATGGTGGCGTTAACTTCCACCGAAACAAATACCGTATTTGGTCTTCACTGGCCCGAAGATAAAGAGTGGTTCACTGGCCCCGAAATGAATTACTTGCCAGGTTGGTAGGTAAAGAGGCTCCTCATGAGTTAATGAGGGATGGGGCGAACCGCCCATCCATGGAAGCCTCAGACCTGACCACCGTGGGGAAGTTTGTGCCACACACAACCTCGCCAGAAAATAAAAGGCAGGAAAGAGGTGTGGAAGGGGGTAGTTGTGACAGAGATCGAAAGAGGGGAGAAATCGAAAGGACTCTGGAAAAATATACAGAGTGATTGATAAGAAGAGAAGAAGGAGAGTAACCTTCGTTCTCGACTTCTGATGAACAAAGACTCAGTCTCACAGAATCGTTGTCTAAGCTGGGGGGTGGCTAGTGGTAAATCCATTCGGAATTGTTGAGCCTACGGTTGGGTGGAAACCAGGGGTGATTTTAAGAACCCCCCCTAAATTTATATGTATAATAAATGGGCGAATCCCCATGATACATAGGAAAAATTGAAGGCTATTTTATCAATAACATAATATGAATATATAATTTTTTGGCGAATCATTTAGTCAAATATATAATCTTGTAAAATCTTGGCGAATCTTTCACTAAATTATAAAATCTTGTAAAATCCTGGCGAATCTTTCACTAAATTATAAAATCTTGGTGAATATTTTACTAAAA
>ML791973.1:204147-216645 GCA_009831015.1 Picea engelmannii | reverse complement strand
GGGTCAAAACAAAGGTAATTAAAGGGTCATTGAAATACCCATAACTGCCCCATCAAACGAAGTACACCCAGAAGGATTTAAAAACACCTTACCTTTGCTCGGCACAGATACCCGATAATTTGTAAAATAGTTGAAGTAATTCGACAGCCGATCAAAAACCCTTATGCCTACACGAGCTATTGCTTCAGCCAGAAATCCACGATTGAACGGGCGTCCCCACGATTGAACGGGCTACCCAGTGCTGAGTGCCCACTGCCCATACCACAAAATCGGGGCGAAATTAAACCATAAATCCCGATTTTACCAAATGGCAGGGCGAAGAAGCTATCATAAATTTCCATATTTCTAGAAATTTGGCTAATGGAAGCTTGTTCCTCCAAATTTCAGGGGCTAAATATAATTTGTTTTCCTCTATCCCTCCTAAAAACATGGTCTAACCCTATACACGATTTTACCTTAAAATAAATTACGGGCTAATAAAATAAGTTGAAAAAAATCACTCTAATACAAAATATTTGCCCAATAAAAAATTAGAGGCCCCTTAATTTCGCCCATGGGCGAAATTTCGCCCCTAAAATCATCTATGGTGGAAACAAGCACCCCTCTCAGCAGTTGCATCAAACCTGGTGTTTTTCTGATAAGTGTTATATCTCGTATCTTGGAATTAATATTTTGACATGTATGCTCATGGTTTGTGAAATTATGAATGGTTTCAGTATAAGACTGTCTGTATGGTGTTTTGATCAGAAATGGTGGTTGTATGCTTATATTGGAAAGACCACCTATGGCTTATGTAAATCCCGACATGCAAAATCCCGATGGAAGAAACCCCAAAATAAGATGAGAAGGTTTAAGATTTGGTATTTCGGAGTTTCGGTATCCGGGAAACCCAAGGGTGAGTTCCCTTGTACTCGCAAGTCCCAAAATCCTGACATGCGAAATCTCGATGGAAGAAACCCTGAAATAAGATGAGTAGGTTTAAGAGTTGGTATTTCAGAGTTTCGATATTTGGGAAACCCAAGGGCGAGTTCCCTTGTACTCCCAAGTCTCGAAATCTCGACATGCGAAATCCCGATGGAAGAAACCCTGGAATAAGATGAGTAGGTTTAAGAGTTGGTATTTCGGAGTTTCAGTATTTGGGAAACCCAAGGGCGAGTTCCCTTGTACTCGCAAGCCCTAAAATCCAGACATGCGAAATCCCAATGGAAGAAACCACGAAATAAGATGAGCAGGTCTAAGAGTGGTGTTTCATAGTTTCGGTATCCGAGAAACCCAAGGGCGAGTTCCCTTGTACTTGCAAGTCCCGAAATCCTGACATGAAAAATCCCTAAACGATAGCTTGCGGATAAGTTACGATATTTCGGTATTTCGGTACCTAGAATACCCAAGGACAAACTCCCTTGTACTCGCAAGTCCCGAAATCCCGACATGAGAAATCCCAAAATGACAGCATAACGCAGACCCCCAAACCCTCAGGTCAAGGTCCACGCAGGATCGTTCAAACAACCTCCTCGAGTCGGATTGGCTCCTTTGATTCCCTGTTAGAATATTCAATCTTTGATCCACAGGTCCTTCGTGAAACTTCACCCACACAAGCATGCAACCGATGCGAGCTTCCACCTACACACGGCCTCAGCAGAACTGCGACCTTTTCCCGAAATGGAAATTTTGGGTTTCGGGACTTCCTGAGTCTTGATGTCGAGAACCTCTACCTTCTCGATCCTCCGATCTCTGAAATGCCGAAATTCCTATGCCCCGGCTTCCTCCTTCTTTCGCGTTTTCAGGTTCTCCAAACTTGAAGTGCTCGTATCTCTTGTGCACAGGATCCCCGAAATCCCGATATCTGGTATGTCGAAATGCTCCCGGCAATACTCCTTCTCCACTTTTCGGGAATTCGCATTTTGGAATTCCGCGACTCTCAGCGCATCAAATCTTCGCTATCCTCTCGTACCCCCAGTAGCCAAAATACTGAAGTACCGAAACATTCTTTTCGAGACTTCTCTCTCGATGTCTGGATCGCTCCATGTGTCCTCCCATGAATGGACAGTCCAGATTGTTTCGAGACTTTGCCACTCACGAAGTCGAAAGACTCCCTTCTATGCTTTTCGATGTCTGAATCCCTGAAATGGAGATCTCACGACACATGTCCTCCTTCCAGATGGATGGCTCAGATTTCTCTCGTTGTTTCGAGACTTTCACTATGAAGTGCCCCGATCTCTCGCCATCAAGGCCTCTGAAATCCCAAACTCCCAAAATCCGAAATCCTGATATTCTTTCCCTATCGGGACTTTCCCAGATTTCTCTTCTCTGCTCGTATGTGGGCTTAACTCACATGCACCTTCTTCCAGATCTGATGACTGTCAGCGATCTATGTGATATCTGATGGCTCACGATCTCTCCTGCTTTGTGCACTCTCCCACTGCTCCTTGGACATGGAAACTTCAACGGTCCATATCTTCCCCTCAGCCTAATCTGACGTCAACTGTGTTGTCCTTTTGAGCATGCACTTTCTTCCCAAACTTGGAAGAATTCCCAAATTCTAAAGGCCTCGACCTTTTCTTCTTTTCTGCGAGCTCTGCAACCCTTGATATTGCCTGTGCACTTGAAGACAATGTCCCTCCTAAGCTTTTGGGATTCTAAACACTCCAAAGAGTTCCCTGGCCTCTGTGATTTTTGCAGCTATGTCTCTGTGCATGAAAGCACTACCCTTCCTGAGCTTCTCTCCTTGGATCCTCAAAGTATTCTTCGACTTCTGTGCTCCTTGCAGAGTCTTTGCATGCACAAAGGTGTTATCTCTTCTGATCTTTTCCTATAGCTTCGACCTCTAAGGAATTTATCCTTTTTCCTTTTCCCTCAGATGGAGAATATGATGCCCTCTTGGAACTCTCTTTCTCAAGCAACTTCTTGCCGAGTCTGCAGGGTATTCAACAACCTTGTGAAGATCCTTCCTTGGACTCTTCTTCTATTCTAGAACTCAAAAGAGTTCTCTCTGTGTGCTCTGGCACCTACTCAATTCCCTCCTGGCCGAGTGTCCAGAATCCTCAGTGATTCTATTTCTCTATGAACTCATAGCAGAGTTCCTCCTCAGCACTATGTGCCTGTGCTCAATTCCCTCCTGGCAGAGCTTTATAGAACCCTCAGTGATTCTATCTTCCTCCTGAACTCAACAGAGTTCCTCTGTGCACTCAATGCACCTGCTCAATGCCCTCTTGGAAGAGCTCTACAAAAATCCTCAGAGATTTTGTCTTCTACTATGTCCTCCTTTTCACAGTCTCACCTCCAAGGTATTCAACAACCTTGAGATCCTCCTTTGAGTCAATGATTTCAATTGGTATGCCCTTCCAACACATCTTTGTCCAAATTCCGTAGAATTGGAAGTGCACTCTGTGCAATGGACATCAGAACCTGCAGTGTTCTGTCACGCCCTCTTGGCATGAAGCCTCAAAGAACTCCAAACCTGAAATCAAAGAACACAACAGATAGTAGAACCTATTTGTCCCTGTGTTGACGGGCGAAATCGACCGTCCATCAACTGAGAGAGTGGAACCGGTCCGAGGTTGTCTAAATAACCCAAGCTGTTTGGAATGGACCACCCTGACGAGTTTAACGGCTCCGTTGGCCGATCTAAGGTCTTCTATGAAAACCAAAGAGAAAATTGATCCGAGCTAAGTAATCTAAACTAAGGAAACTAGAAACTAATAAAAATTAACTAAAACAAACTAACTAACTAAATAAAAGAAATTAAACTAAAACAAAAGAAACTAATAAAGCAAACTTAAACTAACTATGCTAATCTAACTATAAACTACTAACTATTATATATATACAAAATACTAACTCAAATCAACTATCTAATTATCAATTTAATTACAGTTTATTCACAAATGTGCATAATCTACAATTTACAGATTTGAGTAAAACCTGTGAAACTAATGTGCTTGATGTCCCAAAACAGCGAAGGATAACTCTTTTTGATTTTATGATTTATGAATAAGAAATTAAACTAACTGAAATTAAACGATCTAATATCTTAAAAACTAACTAATATACTAAGCAAACAAATGACAAACAAAACCTGGAAACGCTCCAAGTCTGCCCTATGTATGATTGCTTCTAAGCTGGTTGGAGGAAGAAATTCACACCATTTTAGTCCTTAAGCTTCTCGGAAATGATCAGCTATGCTGCTTCTTGAAGTATGTTACAGGACAAACAAGACATAAAAGAAATCATAACAATTTTCTGATTATAAATTCCTGCAAAAGGGAAACCTATTATGCAGCAAATCTATATATTACAGTTCGATTTATGAAGAAGACAAAGCTATGATCCACAAATTGAACTAACAATTGTTATGTATTTTATCTATTTGGAAGAAACAATATATAGATGACAGAAATAATATTATATCACTTGAATTTGATTTAGATAGCAAAGTAATACTAAACCATAAACAAAATGATATACAAAACATGGAACAAAGTGTTGATGTATCGAAAAGCAAAAGCTATGACAAGACACCAGTTCTGCTCCAGTCTGAATCAAAATTCTATATCCTTGTTCTTCCCCAACTGAGGATCATCGATTATTACAAAACCATAAGTTTATATAGGTTTCTCACAAGGTAAAACATCCTTGTGAATAATAGTAAACAGTTTTACATAATCTGGGAATAATCCCAAAATCCCTTAAACTAAGTAACTAAAAATGCAAGTGAAATCCTTAAGATATCTTCCAACTGCTCCTCACATCCATTGCCAATTCAAATTTTCCTGTAATAGACACAAAGATCAAGTTAGAGGGGTATTTTATTAAAAAAACAATAAAAAATGACTCTATAGACTTAGCTACAGAATCTTCTGATTCTGTAGCTGGTCTAGAATAGTAAATAGGACCAGATATATAATCAAATCAAATCGAATCCAATCATCTTTTAATAATCAACAAATTACTAATGATTCAATACAAATAATCCTTATTAAATCAAACCAAATCGAACAACATACAATCGGGACAGAGTAGGATGCTCTGTTTTCCTAATCGACATAAAATCGAATCAAATCTTAACAAGACTGTTCCATGAATGCAATCAATGGTAAATCAAAATTTATGGATTTGTATGTCGTTTAATAAATTGCCACTATAGAAAGCCGTTACGATAGAACATGCATAATTATATCCATAGAATCTAGCCACAGATAAACAGTTTACAGGTATGTCATAACTGTCATCGACTAGTTATAGCAACAGATTGATATCGTTTGATGAAAAGAACGATGTGTAAATAGCCTCCATTGTAATCGGATGAAATCATAACGACTCAAGAATCTTTACACAGTCGGTTGGACAGAGGCACAATAAAATCTACAAATTCATGAACTGAGCGATAATCAACGCAACTCTTCATGGAGTTAATTATAGAAATAACATAGTAACCTTAATCAGAATCCAATTCAAACAATATATGGATCGAATAAGTTGTAATGAATGAGAATTAAATCAGTTGCAATTCAGTTATGTATCAACAGAAAAGTATGAAATTTGATCGAAGAAAATTGAAACAGTTAACCCATTTATCAACCATACTCATCCCATAACCAATTCGAATCATACCATTGACTGTATAGAGATACCAACCCACAGTTCATTTTTTAAAAATATTAACAACTTGTCTTATTAATAGAGCATCGAGCTAAATCTGAACAATCATATCTATTCGATGATCCATTGAATCCAAAAACCAAATCCAATCGAATCCTAAACTATAACAAAAATTGATTTGTAAAACAAACATTACACACAACAAAGCATGTTTATGTAACAGAGCAAGCGAAATATGTACACAGAGAGTAATATAAATGAGTGAAAATTATACCACCACAGTTGCTGAGACTATGTCAATTTTGAATTGACAATTGCAGTAGCAGACTCGACATTTTTGAATAGGATTGAACCCGTGGTTCGTTGCTTCTTGTCGTTGGATTTGTCTCTCGCATTCTGACCAGTGAGCTTTGCCACTTGGTTTTCCAAATCGTGAATTTTGGATTGCAACGTAGGTACATCCAAGTAGTACCTTTCCAACCACAACCCACATTGATCGCAAGGTGGAGCAACAACTTGAACAGAAGGGGGTTTTGATGATTCCCCAAGGGTTTCATGAGGTGGTTCAATACCAGGGAAGTCAGGGTTATCCCGCAGACAAGGAGGTAAGTTCTTGACAAAATCATAAGGAGGTTTGTTACATAATTCCTCTGAGTAAGGATACTCTTCGGCGAGAAATCGTTCAATGTCTGAATCAGAGTCCTCGCTGACCACGATGGGCTCTGTTTTGGCAGGGGGCTTAGTTTTATTCCTCGCCATGCGAGAGATCAACCTTGCATTTCTCTTGCCTTTAGTATTAGCACCAGTCTTCGCTCTTGTCTTTTTGGTTGTCGGCTTAGCAAGTTCGGTCTGTTTAGTCACAGCCATAGGCGAATTTGAAGGTGAATCGGGTTGGGGTTTGGGTAGTAAAACACTATAAGGCACAGGGGTAGGTTTTCTCTCGGTCACCATGGGCTTATCCACCTGTGGAGGGTTAGACTCTTCAAATCCATTACGGCTGAGAAACTCATGCCAAGAATCACGACGTAACCCCAATTCATGAACAAAAATCATTTTAATCAACCCTACATGGAAGAGGCTAGTGTCAGCCTGGCTACGTTTGTATCATTTAGCCATTTTGAATAAAATTCGGTGCAGACAGTGAGGCATACTTAGTTCAAATCCCATAAAAACCATTAATAAACGCAGGTGGAACAAGAAAATAAACCCGTACCTGCCTTCACAAGTAACGAATTGTTTGATAATCATTAAGAGATCATACCAGCGGGGTTTTAACATCTTTGCAGGCAAACCTCTGTCGCATGAGCTGACTGTGCCAGATTGGAACAGTAATGTCTACGGGACATCATCTACCTTGCAACTTTTCGACCATTTTTGTCCCTTGACAGGCAGGCTGGTTGCCAAGCTGAGAAACTGTTCAGTGATTTCAAGCTGGACATCTCCAACTTTGGATCGGCAGCCATCGAACGATAACGCAAATTGCCAAGCCACAGTGAAGTTATAACCATCAAATTTCCTTATGAAAGCGAGCCGCCCGTGATTCTCCAGGTCGCTATATGCACCATCAAATGTCAACAATGCTTGGCACCCGTTGGGCTCGGACCTTACGACAGGAGCCATGGCTTCTGTACATGGTAGGGATCGAACTGAATGAAACAATGCATAGAATCAAAATGATAGGGTTTGACAGCTTCAATGCTCGAAGAGACCGGAATTAACTGCATGCGTGCGAAGGTGGTGGGATTAACACCGCCACGCATTGTATTAATTGCTGAGTACAGTGTTATCATAACCATGATCGTTTATACCATGCGTATCGGCCAACAAATAGTTGTATCGTCATATTAACGTGCCATTTACCTGAAACAGAAACAACACCATACGTTACATCCATTGTCAAGTGTACAGTTCAATCGAACACCATATCCATCGTGTCAATCAATCATTTCACACCAAGGTTTTAATTTAATCAATGCCAATACATAGTTTAAAACTATGAATCGTCCAATGCAATATCAATTTACCAAACAATATACCAAGCATCGATTTAAAATTAAAATCCAAAAGATTTCATCAACGCGCCCTCAAACCATTGCTATTTCTCAAATTGACCTTATAAACTTATCAATGTATTTGTTGCATATTCAAATGTTTATATTCCAAAGTTTTTAGAACATTGCAATCAATAATTTCTCATATAATAAATGAGTCAAGAGACCATAGCAATAAGAATAAAACATATAAGACCAAATCCATCATAACCATTAAAAGATCAGAATAAAACCATTAAACCTTCATGCTTACAAGCTTAGATCCAAATGTGCAATCAAGGTAAGGACACGAGTTTGAAAAAATCTTTTGCAGTCATGCGATAAACCAATGGTCAAGTGTCTTTTGTAAAAATCAATAAAAGACAACTTCAGTCCAAACGATGAAAAAGGTATTTTCACACTTTCAGTTGTGAAAATCGAATCGAAATCAAATTGTAATTGTCGCAAACAATGAAACAAATGTCTAGAAGCATAATGCGACGATGATTTGTCATTAACGAGACAAGGGGTGTAGGCAGCGTTTTTTAAGAGAAATTAAAAAATGGATTGGTTTCCAACAATGGCGACATGCTGGGAGAAGAAATTATCTCTTTCAAAAACAAAAAAAGAATGAATTCAGATCAGGAGAGCAAAGAAAAATTCGACGTGAAAAAACGACCAGAAAATCGTACTACATCATCATCAATTATCTTTTCCAGCGAAGTTTTAAAAGATGCAAACCAATAACAGTCTTAAAGATCAGTAAGTCATGATTTTTATGATAAAATCTTCAATACTGTTGGCATGGCCACTGCTGCCAGTAGGCGTCCATAGCCTCGAAAGGGTTTCCATTTAACCCACTCGGACGTCTTTATCCTGTCAAGAAGCTCTAGATTAGAATAAAGGACTTTTTAAAAGAGGTTTCTTATAATTTCTTACACAGATTTTCATGTACCCGACATTGCTTCGCTGCCAGTAGGCCTGTTCAGTACCCCGACGAAGTTATCTTGGCGCCATGCTTGTATTTACCCGCTTCCAGCGGACCTGTTCAGTATCCCGATGGGTTTACAAACACTTCCCACAGCTCTTATTAATATTTTTATTTTGTTTTTCTTTTATAGATAGCTGAGCGGGGTGACGCTAAAAAATCTTGATATGTTCTCATATTTTTTCAGACCTCATCAGAATTTTTTAATACTGTCCCTATTCATCTCCAGAAATGTTTTATTTCTAAAACAACTTACTTTGACAGGGAGACATCCTTTTTTGAGTCATTCCTTTACAGAAAATGGGCAGCGTAAAAAGATAAAAAATAATTATGACAAACTTCACTTAGAGATTGAAATTAGTAACTTCTTTCAAACAACATTTTCCAATATCATTTTCAGAAATATATATCACTGATGTTTGTACAATCTTTCAGAAGTTATTTCAGTGAAGAGATTTTTCTATGATTTATGTCTGAATAGTTCAGTGTATAAGCATGCATATGTTTCAAAACACACCAAACTGATCAATCCAATCAAAATCATAAAACGAAAACAAAGGAAAAAATAAAAACAAAAGGAGATATTTACATAATATACAGGGATGGAGATCAGGAAAAGTATTTTTTCAGGACTTGGCCATTTACCGGGTAGGTGTCAAGCTGTCCTTCAATACTCTGCAAACGAAAGGAACTAGGACCCAAATTTTCAGCAATCAAGAATGGCCCAAGCCACAAATTTTGAAATTTAGTGTGTTCACCCTTCCCTTTGTGTGATTTGTCCCACTTTAATACGAGATCACCTACTTCAAAATTTCTATCAGAAGCAGAATTAGAATCGAACCAGCTTTTAATCAGTTGTTGATGTTGATCTAGTTTACGCTTGGCTTGGGTTCTTATTTCTTCCAACTTCATCAAAGCGTTAATACGACTTTCTAAAGGGGAACATTCTTCTTCTTGAACCTTTTGTGACAATTGGAGCGAAGGAAGAAAAACATGAGGTGGAAAAATGGCTTCTCTGCCATAAATGAGGAAGAAGGGGGAATTACCTATAGCAGCTTTGGGTGTTACCCTATCAGCCCACAGTGCATTGAGCAGCGCGTTGTGCCAGTTCTTGTGATTTTCAGCCATGGTTCTCTTGATAATTTTGATCAAGTTCTTGTTGGTTGATTCTGCTAAACCATTACCCTGGGGGTAGTAAATCGCGGAATACTTAAGATTTATTCCTTTTTCTAAGGCAAAGTTACTCATCTCAAGAGAGGAAAATTATGAAGCGTTATCAAAGACTAGACAATCAGGGATGTCGAAACGAGTGATGATATTCGAATTCAGAAAGGCAATTACCTGACTTGTGTTAACATTTTTTAGCGCAACAGCTTCAGACCATCGAGTAAAGTAATCAGTGGCTGTTACAATGTATTTGTGTTGTTGTGAGGATGGAGGGTTAATAGGACCAATGATATCAAGGCCCCATTGCTGGAAAGGAGAATCGACTGTAATGGGTTGCAAAGGGAAGGCTGGTTTTTTCAATCGCCCTGACGCTTTCTGACAAATAATACATTTTCGGCACAAGGCGTGGGCGTCTTTAAAAAGTGTTGGCCAGTAATAACCGGCTCTTAAAACCTTATGAGCTGTGGTATCGCCACCGAAGTGACCACCAACTTCTCCTGCATGCAACTCAAGAAAGACTCTTTCTGCTTCGTCTTTTTCAAGACAATGCATCAGTACGCCGTCAAAGTTCTGACGAAAAAGAATACCGTTAACTAGATGAAAGGAGGCAGATTTTAGTCTCAAATCTCTTCTCTTAGCAGGGTCAAGATGACGAGGTGCTGATCCATGTTGAAGACAGTGTCTAATACCGTCGTACCAAGGACTCACTAGATTTTGTGTGCAACAAATCAAACTGCGATCGCGTTGTTCTAGGATTGACATATCACTATCTTCTTTTTGTTCAGTTTCTGAATCAACTACCAATTTACACAAACCTTGGCCTCTCACGATCTACGCTGGGGTGATCTCTAGGTCATACTCCTGCAAGGAGGTAACCCAGTTGGCTCTTTTCTCTCCTAACTCCTTTTGCAGTGACAAGTTCCTAACGGTAGGGTAGGGGGCAATGATCTTCGTTCTCGACTTCAAAAGATATGACCGAAAATGCTTAACTTCCTTGAAGATAGCGTAGGCTTGTCGATCAACCGCTGGGTAGTTAAGTTCATCACCTTTGAAAGAAAAGCTCATAAAGGCGATGGGTACTTCGTTGTTCTCGACATTCTTCTGAGTTAGAACTGCGGCAAAGGAACGATCAGAGGCAAAAGTATAGAGTGTAAAGTCTTGAGAGAAATCAGGGCTCATGAGAGACGGAGCATCAATTATGGATTTCTTTATATCGTTAAAAGCTTGGTTTTCAGTGGGTCCCCAATGATACTGGGTGTCCTTCTTAATTAGATTCTGGAGAGGTCTGACCATTTCGGAGAAACTGGGGACAAATCTTCTCACGAAATTGATCTGGACGAGGAAGGACTGCATGGATTTCTTGGAAGTGGGTGGGGAAAGTTTAGCGATGACTTGGGTCCTCTCGGGGTCAATAATCATTCCATTGCTAGACACAATGAATCCTAGCAATTTACCCTGTTCTACTGCAAAGATGGACTTCTTAGGGTTCAAGGAGATGTCGAATTTACGACATCGTAGCAGAACGGCTCGTAGGTGAGCTAGATGGTCGTCTTTGTTTTTTGAATAAATAGTCACATCATCTAGGTAGACTACTACAGAGTGATTTATCAAGCCTCGGAAAGAAATATCCATTGCTCTCTGAAAGGTAGCACCAACATTAATCAATCCAAAGGGCATTTTGCGATAAGCATAAGTGCCCCATGGGGTACGGAAGGTAGTTTTCAACTAGTCTGGCGGAGACATCAAGACTTGGTTGTATCCAGAGAAACCATCCAGTAAGGATAGCCTCTCGGAACCAGATACTTGTTGAAGTATCTGTTCCATGGGAGGGACAAGATAATTATCTTTGTCAGACGCTTTGTTGAGGTTCCGAAAATCGACACAAAGTCGAATTTCCCTGTTTTTCTTCTGCACTGAGACGAGGTTGGATACCCATTGAGTATGTCTAACAGGGAAAATTATTTTAGCACTAAGGAGTTTATTCAATTCTTTTTGTACGGTCGGTTCTAGTTTTGGATGCATTTTCCTCAGTTTCTGTTGGAAAGGCAAGGTTTGGGGCTTCATTGGGATAACATGCTATATAATATTAGGATCAAACATCTTAAGATCTTCATAAGTCCAAGCAAAGACATCCTTAAATTCTTTAAATAATTTAACAAAAGCAGCTTTTTCTTGTTTGGAACATCCCAAGCCTAAGTTGATACACTGAGGGTTTTCACTAGTTTCTAAATTAACTTTTTCATAAGACAGTGAGGAACTGTTGGTTTTACAATTGACCGTCTTTTTAAATTTATCTTCAAAATCATAAAAATTTTCTAATCTAACAACAGATTTGGGTAAGGAATTTACCATGTCCGATAGAGCTTCAGGAGATTTTGGATTAGGTATTACCGTAAAGTCATGCAAATTGTCATCATGCGTTTGTTCATCTATCACAACGCCTTGGAAGGTTTCTTCCATGTGCAGAAAGTTAATGATTTGCTGATCATCATCAAATACCCTCTAGTTTGTGATATTGTCTGGAACAAATGGTCGAAACAATAGCTCCACGGAGAATGCGTTTGGAGATAAGCCATCTGCAGGAAGAAGTTTAGAGGCAACATTAGCTAGTAGATCTGCTTCAGCATTATTTGATCTAGGAATGGAATTTATATTAAAAGCAGAAAATTTGTTTATTAAACTCCATACCTCAGACTGGTAACATTTTAGATGTGG
>ML791973.1:162692-173398 GCA_009831015.1 Picea engelmannii | reverse complement strand
TTATAATTTCAATTTCTCCCTCTAAAGTTGATATACAATTATTTTACTTAAGGTGGATGTTAAAATTATATATATATATATATATATATATATATATATATGTGTGTGTGTGTGTGTGTGTGTGTGTGTGTGTGTGTGTGTAGAAATATTTTATTTATGGCTCACATTAATATTTTTTTCAATGCTACATGTCAACTCCATAATATTAAGTATTGAAGCAATTAAGCATCTCTTTTATTTTCAAAAGTAGAAAGAATTCATTAACAAAAATCATTTTTTTTTTTTACTTTCAATTAGTCTTTTAGTTTACTTAATATAGATATTGAAATATTTTATTTATGGTGGACATCCAAATATTTTTTTTGTTATTAATATTTTTTTAAATGTCACCTGTAAATTCCATGTTGAGCATTGCAGGAATTACACATCTCCCTCATACTGGGTATAGAAAGCCAATTTCTAGGCAACTAACCTTTCTTTCAACTCTTAAAATGATGGATTTTACCTTTTTATGTGTTTATAAAAAATTATATTTTGTATGTTTAGATCTTAAAATTATGGATTTTACTTTTTTAAATGTTTATAAAGATTTATATTTTGTATATATGGATTTGATGGTGTGAAGAAATAAGTTCAAAGAAATGTTGAGCTATTACAATTCCCCATTGTCCTTAGACAAACACAAGTTGTCAATTCTAATGTTACATATTCCAAACTTAGGTGTTTTTTTCTATTTTCTTTTGTGATGTCTAGACAAACTTTTAGTTTGGGAAGAGAAGTCGTGTTCAAATGACTACACATTGGCTCTCAAAATTTATGGTAAAAAGGAATAGTCCATATAAAAGGAAAAAAAACACATACAATGTTGAAAAAAAAAAGATACTTCTCATTCCTTAAAGAAAAAAAAAAATACTTCTCATTCCTTAAAGTGTGGAGTTTTAGTAATCTAAACTTTCTACATTTTGATTATATCACTACATTAACACAATATGTTTAGACAATGGAAAAGTATTGATTCAAAATTAGGTTGATTGTTAGTACAACTAACTACAACCTAGTCAAGTGGAAAATACTTCCAAAAATTTCTTATTAAGAGCAACTTATAGTAAGTGGCAAATCTCCCAATGTTATCGAATATATATTCAATATTTAATTTAATTTTTTTTTTCCTTTTTTTGTCTCACAAAACTTCATACTTGATGGGTAAATAAACCTTAATATCAATTTTCCAATTTTTTAACTATAAGTTGCAAATGACCAAATGACCCAATGTTGTGTAATATATATTGACTTTTTTTTTTCTTCTTCAAACCTTAATTGCAACTTCTCATGAGACACATATGGTTCACCTTATGTAGTATATTTACTATTCCATGCCATGCATATGTAAGATTGCATCTTTGTCAAGGATGATTTTAAGGATGGGAATTTATTTTAAAATGTAAAAACTTTGGCAAATCTTACTAATCCTTCATATGTCAATAATAAATGTTTAGCTATATTTTTGTAAAAATATTCAAATTTCTAAGTATTTTATAAACATTTTATATAATAAAGATTCTTTATGTTGTAAAGACAATGTAGGAAATTATAATACAAATATCTCCTATATTATATGAGATGAAGACATTGACCATAAACACCTTTCATGTTGTAGTCTTCTTAAAAGGTTGCCACTTGCAAAGTCTTTTCTTTTTGTATTTGATATTAATATTAAGGAAAAATAGGTTAATGCATCTTGGATGTAGACATTGACAAAATAAATGCCTTCCCAATTTTGAGGATAGTGCCTTTATTGATAGGTTGACAAAATAAATACCTTCCCAATTTTGATGACAGTACCTTTATTGATAGGTTGAAAAGATGGGAATTGCAAAGTGCTTTCTGTTTGGGTTTATTATGATTATATGCATGTCGCAAAGTGTTTCCTTTTAAGCTTTGGGATTATCAGGAAGAAAATATGTTCATAAATCTTCTAAAGATTGACAAAGTAAACGACTTCCAATTTTCGATAATACTGTACATTGAAAAGACGTGAATTTGTAAGTGTTTTTTTTCTTATTATACATGTGTGATTAGTATTTATGATTCAAACTTCTCGTTTCCATCTTGTTTATATAACTTTGTCATTTTAACCATATTGTCTTTTGTCTTTATTTTATTGTTGAAATATAAGAAATTATTTAAATTTTTAAATAATCTTTACAACTTTGAAATTTAAATGGATAATTCCAATATTATTTGTAAATTTGAAGAAGTAAATTGTTTTATGGTATAGAATTAGTGTTTGGATTTATTACTTTTTAAATTAAATTTCATATAACCTGATAAAATCATTGTATTACTGTATTCCTTTCAATTGCAATTCAAATTCTGTAGTGAATATGTAGCCTATGTTCAAAGATGTAAAACTTTAACAGCCTATTAAGATGCAAGGCTTTAATTAATGATGTGGAATTACAAACAAAATATAAAAAAATATTACTCATCATCAACCAATTTGAGCAGCCTGAATGCACGGCGCCATCTTCAACGCCTCGGACTCCACTACACATTGACCTGTGCTGCATTTGCTTCCAAAACAGCACCCAGAATGAGGAGGAGGACAAGTAGCTTTGTAAAAGAGAAAGCCATTGCTTGTTATTAACGTCTGATAGTCTCGACAATATGTTCAACTCTGAGTATGGAGTGGGAGGGAGTGAATATATAGTTGTTACTCAGAAATATGATCAAATGGCAGGCAAGCAATGGAATAAATTCTTTCACTGATGATTTCAAACCCCAATGGAGAGCGCACTTTCAACCAAAATAATATAAAATAATAGAATGTGGAATTACTGTATCGATGCGGTGTCGTTTCTTCCACTTTGTCAGTATTTATTTGCAATATTTCTCTTCTTATTATTACGCCAAAGGGACGTGCATCGGCCCACGCACGGTATTATATTTGGAATAAATTATTCTTATTATTACGTCAAATTGGCGTGTATCTCTCCACTTTGCGCATATATATTTACATATCTAACATATATATTTAAAGATAGACTCGTTTGTTTGGGGTGAAATGCTTTGGCTCAAAGCCACTTCGTTGGGTCAATCAGAGTTAGAATTACAATTAATTAATAATATTAATGAATGTGTAGATGTTAGGTATTTTATAAAATATATTATAATTTTATGTATAAAACAAATTACATAGTTATATACTAAAGGTATTCAAAAGTTTTTGAAAAATAGAATATATTTTATTTTTATTTTTGGGGTATGATAGGAAAATATAATATCAAATCTTATTTTCCTAATCTTTATAGAATTCCATAATTTTTTTTTTTTTTTTATTATTATTATTATTTTTTTTTTATGATTTTAGGGGTTTATTTTCCCTTTAAAATGTTGCCGCCTTATACACACCTGGGAGACTGTGTGCATGGGGAAAGTGAGAGTTAAGGTGTTGTCACCTAATCCTCAACTCCTCCGTCTAGGCTAACTCCTAGCGAAGCCAAGGGGTAGTCCCTAACAAATAAACTAAGGCTTGAACTAAACTAAGTACAGAAATAATCTAAGAGTTTTATTCTTTCATCAACCAACCATAAAGTGAAAATACAGAGATCAATTATTCACCACGATATATATATTAAGCATGTACTTACATAAAATGATACTTTAGACACAATTGTTAGATGCAAGTAAAATCAAATTTCTTCAAATAAATGACTGAAAAGTAAATGAAGCATATGGCTTTGCAAAGTGTGTAAATGAGACCAGTGCCTTAAAGGTAATCGTGGGCACTGTAGTTCGGGTATTTTTTTAAGGTAAATTGATGTTGAGTTAATGCGAGTATGTGGCCTCTTTGGAGGTTAGCTCTTTGTTTGGAAATTTGCAGAGAGTTTACCAAAACCCAAATGGTCTCACCAATAAACGCTTAAATCCATTTATGGTAAATAAAAAATGCAATTTAAACAATAGAAAATGGTGCTTTCACCAATATTTGTTTCACCGCATTCCAGTGAAAATGTTCAAAAAGTCGAATGTTTAGAGAACTCTGTAAATAACTTCAAAAATAGGTTAAAAATATTACATAGTGATATATTTTTCCAGGTAAGGCTTATGAGTGAATTAATTTGTGTGTTTATCTTCAAGGATGGGTATAATCCAAGTTCTTAGTTCGAATCCCAATCTATCTATCCATATTTTGAAAGACCATATGTAAGCTATCATTTAGATTTGTATATAATCAAATAGAGGTTGTAAAGTGAATTTTATGATTGAAGCTTCCTTTAGTAACCATTGGATAAGCTTCCTTTGGTAACCATTGGATAACATAACTCACACTGAGTCACAAAAAAATGATATTTGTGAAAAACTATAGTCTTGGGCGAAATAAGGCAATAATTTGAGTTCCATGACTTTAGAGTAGTTATTGGTTTCCTGATTGGAAGAAATGCTTTGAATGGAATAAAGATATAAGATTCCTCCTAATCTTTCTCTAGAAGGGATTCCCTCTGATGCACCATCAAAGTATGCCCATAAGATAGTCTTGTTGATTACCTCTTATTTGATCTCATGTCTTTTTCGTTTTTCCTAGGGTCGTGGATATGCATTTAAAATATTTAGTGATTAGATTGCACATCTGAGAGGTAAATTCTCCTTTCCTTCAAATATATTTAGGTTACTAGTGAGCCATACTCCCCAAATTATGTTAAGTGGAAGGGCTTCGATCTTCATTATATCCTTATTTGAATGCCACAATCTCAAAGATTTTTTTATATCTCCTTCTTCTCAAACATTTATTATCCATATCATACTTTCCACTTATTTCCACACCTCTTTTGTAAATGGGTAAGTCATAATTAATTGTTCAATAGTTCATTTGATTGTTGACATACACTACACCAACCTGGACCATTGAAAATTTTCTTCGAAAGTACCTCTCATATAGGATCTGTGTTGTTTAAATCAACCACATGTTGTTTTTGGAAGAACACCTTAATTTCCAGATGGTTCTCCACCACCATATTTGTTGTCCCTCCATTGCTTCCTTAGTAAGGGCTTTGTAACCTAGTTTAGGCACATATGTTCCAGAGGAATTGAGGGACCATAACAACTATTCATCATCTTGTCTTATTTTAACATCACTCTCTTTTAATGCATCTGTATAAGACCTCAAGACTACATCAAAATCTTCTCCTAGAAAAACCTCCTCTGAGGTGAGTCGTTGTTATTATCAGTTTTTAGACCTCTCGAAGTTCATAATATGTCTAAGGGTATAAAATACTTTGCTTCTAAGTTCTTATGTCAACATAAGAGGTAATCTATGAAAACCCTTGCTATCTATCCATGGATCAATATCAATTTGTACTTTATCCCCTTTTCCCACTTTCCAAATCATCTAGGTACCTACCAATTGAAAAGTTGAATTCAAATATTTCCAAATTATTGAGCCATTATATACATGATTTACCTAGTTCCTTACCCAATCCTCTATAATAGAAGGAGAAATGTACTTGGTTCTAATAACTTGGAACCACAACCCTTTTTATTGTATTAAAATTCACACATTTTAGTGCCTTGGAGAAGAGAAAAGGATTTTTTAGATCCCGTTCTCCATTTGCTTTTGGGATAGCCATTTTTTTTCTAGGATATGAGTAGACATCCTTTAAATAAATTTGTAGCATAGTTTCCTAATTATCTCCACAACACTATTGGGGACCCAATCTAGTGAAGTCCAATATATTGATTCCTGTAAATAACTTGGCCTGCCAAACCGGTTTAAATTTTTTTCTTTGACACAACAAAATTAGCAGCAGGTTGCATACTAATTTATACATGAAATTAACATGTTGATGGGTCCAAAATGGCCTATCAAGAATGTAAAGGAGAACACTCAATGACATGTCCCAATTAGACCTACTCTCGTTTGGGATGGCGTTTCCGACCAATATGTAGGCCTAGTTGCCATTATAAATTATTTTCTAAATATGAATATGAGAAGAAAATGTTCTTAGATGAATTAAAGTATAAGACTAAATTAACTGATGTTTCTTATTACTAATTTAAATGCAATTATAAACTATTCTAACCTATCATGATCAGGATAAAGCTAATTAAAAAATGAGTAAAATGAAATATAATACCATTAGGATCGGAAATAATTCATGTATTCCAGTCGTAGATGATAACAACAATGCTACAACCACATTTACAATTAGTTGTAGAATGCATTCATAACATCATATCTATACTCATAAGGAAACATATGAAAACATGAGCATCTAGAATAAAGTGAAGAAATAATTCACACAATAGAATTTTGTAGTACTCAAGCAAAATATAAATGCACCAAGAAGAGTCTCATATACATTCACGGAAGTCACAAATTTCCAAAATGCCTCTTTCTCTTTATTCATTCCGAAGAAAAAATATTGTCTTTCACTTATAGAGGGAAAAAGTCCCTCTTTCATCGCAACACTCTATTTTATAAAATAAGAGGAGGTTTTTCATACTCTGTAACTGTCATCATGTTAGATGACATTTACACCATTTCATTTCACGTTCTATATTGAGACTTTAAAAAATTTCATTTGATCAAAATAAAGAAGTCTGATTACAAAATAAAATAATTAAGAGGTCTTCGATTGTTGTATCTTGTCTATATCTCTTTTCATAGTTTGTAGTGCTTCAATATTGCATCCACTCTACTCACCTACATTTTTTCTAGCTCTATCTCACTGTCACAAATCTAGGATGTTACCTCTTTCTTCAGGATCTTCTTTGTTCTCTGAATGAAGTCTCTGGCTAGTGAGATTAGTTTGATTAGCTTTATGATCTTTTCTTCCAAGACCTCTTTATTTATCTCTTTGATTTCTTCAATAGTCTGTCTACTAGGATTTCTTTTGGTTTCCACATCTTCCATCTTCAACTTAACTGGAGCTACTTCTTCTAAGTCTGCCATCATATCCATTTTAAATTCTTCAATTATGTTATCAGAGGCCATCTATAGTCTTTTGCATTCCATGCTGACTATTTCTTGAGTACTTTTAATATCATTTATGATGGATTTCCAAGTATCAAAGAGGATATGATCCTTGATCTTCTGTTTGGCTATGTATACTGGCAGGGTACTTGGTGGATCATTATATACATGTTTCCAATTTCTAATTTTTTGAAAGGCATTTTGAGCCTTTTGGTATTTATTCCTTGTGACTTCCAATTGACTACCAAGATTGATTTGGTATTCTCCGCTTTTTGAACCTCATTTAATATATGAAATAATTTATTTTTCACATTTGTGAGCTCTTCATTAGCATCTTTGGATTCTTTTCTAATAGCACCTAAGATGAAGGTTCCTCGGTGGTTCTCTTCTACAATATTCTCTAGTACCTTATTAGCTTCCTTTAGTTTTCTGAATCTGTCTTCTAGCTTCTCATTATAGATGCTTTCCTCCAAGCATTCTTCTTGTAATATTGTCATGTCTTATGTATGTTTCTTCTTGAGTTGCTCCATTTCTTCTGAGTGTGTAAGTTTGATATCTTCCACTTCTTCCTAATGTAATATCTGATTTATACTGGCCCTTTTTTCAAACTCAACATTTAACTTTCCCTTTTTTAGTTGTAATTCCCTTTGAAAATATTCTCTATGTAGTTTCTCTACTATGTTGGCCTCTTTTTTGAACTCATCAACCTGATTTTATTTTATTGTGTTAAGGGCTACTTCAAGATAAACTACCCTGGCCATAGATATATCCAATGCTTCTCCTATTTCATATATTTCCATAGAATTTTCACCTGCAACTACATTTATGACGAATGAAGTTTGTATAACATTTTTTTTGGGTCTTTACCTTCCTTCCATTTAATATTTGTTTAAGAGGATTCTTGCATTGAGTCTGATTCTCCTCTTTTTCTCTCATTTTTTCTCCTTTCAATAGCCTTGATTTTATGGCTATAATAATATTCACCTACAACCACTACAATATCATCCATCCCTAGTTCCTGATATGTGTAAGAAATATTTCCTCAGATGGTTGATAGAGGAGTGCATTCTTCAATAGGAATGGTAATTATAATTACACCAATGTTTGATGAGACTTTGCTTATCTCATCTTGTTTCCTTTTCTTTTCTTGCTCTGAGTCTTCCTCTGCTTTCTTTCTTACTTTTTGTCTTTTGTCATCTTTCGTTTTCTTCTTTTCTAGCTCCATATCTTCTTTGGCTTTGATTTCCTTTTCAATATTCATTTTGCTTCCTTCACCATTTTTCTTCAAGGTTTAATATTGGTTGGTGTTCTTCTTTTCCAACTCTGTTCTTTTCCTTTGTTGATATCTTTTTTCTACTTCTATGGATTTATTTTCTCTTTCCTCAACTTTTTGTGCTTGTTACCTTTCTTTTGCCTCTAAATTCTCCTTTTCCTTATCCATCAAGATTTTGAATTTTTCGTTCACTGCATTTCTCTCTTCATCTTCTTCCTTTTGGATCTTTTCCATGGATAGTTCATCTTGTAGCCTTTGTAATACTTCTTCAAAATAGAAAACCCCTTTGAAGAGGTCTTCTGTGAAGTTGACTTCATGACTGACTTGGTGTGTGAAATTGGATGATTTTATATGGTCATACAATATATTATGTGGATCATGCCCCTTTAGCCCCCTATTCATAGACATATTTCCCTCATATCTATGACTTCCTTCTTAGCATGGGGTTTGTTGGACATAGTATATCTTCCTATGTGTAGTAGGAAATTTGGCCAGTATTTATTATTTTTATCTGATAGATATGTTATGATCCCCATTTCTACTACTTGGTATGCAATTTCTCTAGCTAACAAATTATCAGGCACATACTTGGGTAAGCGATGTGGCATCCCTATACTTCCATACACCCTGATATAAGTATAATATTTTTTTACATACCAATCCCCTATCTCTCTTAGGGTTTTTATGGATCCTTGAGATACCATGTGTGGGAAAATCCTGAAAATCTCCTTGTACAAAGGGGATAAGAAATAGTCACAGATGTTGTAAAAGCATTCTTTGTAATTTACATCCCATAGCTTTGAGAAATAGATATGAATTGGAGGATGAATTGGAGTCCATATCCATTCAAGAGCAAGGAAATGGTCAACAGAGAAGATTTCATCAATAAGATATGTCTACATATAAAAGCCAGGGTTTTTCATACTTGTAGCTTCCTTGATGCAGGGGCATTAGGAAGAAAAACAAAACTTATATTATCATTGTGTTCCTAAATTTAGGCCAAGTTAGCTTGAGTGTTGGCGAGGTGTGTGTTGTAATAATGGTTATTTTTGCCAAAATGAACTCTCGAATCCTAGTAAGTTAGTATATCTAATTTTGTGTGATTAGATTGTGATCTAGAAGATTGGGGATCCTATTTGTCAGGATCTCAAACAGAGTCTTATGATTCCTTTAAAAATAGAAATGTAATCGATAAAAGGGGGGATGGAATAGAAGGAAGACATGGGTTTACTCTGTGTGTGGTTTTGAATAAAATCTAATTCCAATTGACCCATGTTTTATGTAATGAAGCCTTCTGTATACGCTTGATTAAGATTCTATAGTTGTTTGACTTGGTAGATTGATCATTTCATTGATCAATCAATATCTGTAGAAGGATTAGATCTATCTGATCTATGTTTGGATGAATTTAGGTTATGTAAAGAGCGTTTAAGTAAGTTGCAACAACGTATTCCTGAGTGAATCACCACATTACAATGCAGATGTAGAGAAATTGACCCCTGTATCTTAGTCACGCATCCGGAAAGAGCAGGTTCATGTTTGGGTGAACAACCTCAACCATTTTGCCACACTTCCAAAAAGAAGCTCTGAAATGTTCGATCCAGGAATCCAAATTGTTACAGAGTACTAGATATCGATTTGGTGTTTAAAAAACAAAGCGTTATGCCCTGTATAGAGGTAATAATTGATCATAGGATATTTTTATCTCTTTGATGCCTGCATTAATTGGTATTAGAGTAGGAATTTTGATTGGTTGAAGTGTTAGTTTTTTCATGTGGCGAAGATTTTATCTTTCACCTGTATCATTACTAGAAGAATGAGATTATCAATCAATATCTCAGAGTGATCTTTTATGTCAAGTTATGGCTTATAGGATTGGAAGAGGAGGTCGAGGAGTTAGAAGGTTGCTGTAGTGCCCAAATTTCAGATTAACGTTTAAGATTTCTTCCCAAATTTCTGTAATTTCTATAAGTCTTTAAAGAAGTAAAATATTCATAATTTACAATCTATCTCCATACTTACGTAATAAAATTTGGCAATAGGTACTAAATTTAAGTAAACAAACCATAAATTTGAGTTTAAATACCTCGCTCTGATGCTATCCGCAGCAGCTTGCTCCCTTCGCTTGAACCTATCTGCAACGGCTTGCTCCTTAAGACACCCCAAAACCAGCCACCCTACCGACTAGTACGCCTAGCCCTAGGACATCAATGGATGTCCTAGCCCTCCGAGCCCAAAACCTCTGCAGCCCCGGTGCACTGTAAATCCCACTGTAAACCAACTCTCCCAAAACTTCCCGTTCTCCCTTCTCGTCCCCTGCATGAAAATGAATCCCCCTTCTCCCTAATCCTTCTCCCTCCCTTATGCCTCCTTCACCGCCCTTCCATTTACTTCCCCCACCAAAAATCTTATCCCTTTATTAATGCCTTATCCATTCATTTATGTTTCCCTTTTACGTAT